>JAMPIV010008841.1:300000-357500 GCA_024509875.1 Oreohelix idahoensis
ATTGCTGGGATGCAGGTTGAATGATCGTTCTGAATGAAAGATAATCAAAACAAGAAATGCATTACAAATCATATTATAATCTGACGCGATAAATTACAGTTAGCCTATTTACTTATTAGCGTCGTCAATTAACAAATCAGGAAAACTTCCCGTGAGTTAAAACAATTAAAAGCACATCTATCTATACAGAACTAAACTGTATTAAAGTTATAATTCTCTTTAACGTCTGCAAAAATAAATTTACGCGTCAATTGTATTAGGAAATACTTTTAGCTGTAACATTAGTTTGCACTAGAACTTTGAAAATGGGTTTATTTAATAAGGTTAAATTTACACCACAATCCATTGAAATCAATTGAAATAACTCGACCACTGATCACTCGAAGCTAATGTATAAATTACCGTCTGCACAGAAAGAATACACTCCAATAGTCACGAAGGTAGATGAAATCCAGCAGGAATCCGACTATGCTAGTGCAACTAGGATTCTGTCAGAGCGAACGATAAAATGCAGTTTCTCGGAGTTCTCTATTTATACTTATCGAATGTAACTTGAATGGGGCGTGTTAAATTTTCGCACCTTTCTTGAACTTGAGCAAAATCCGGGGTACCTCGCCGATGTGTTAATCGCTGCGATTCCTTCGTTTTCCCCGGTCTACCGATTTTCTTCCATCTCAGGCTGCTCGCATAAGAGTGCGAAAATTTTCCGAGAAGCTAACTCTGTGAGCTGAAAGTTCCCTGATTCTTTAGATCGCGGCCGCTCCACGTTGAATTCTGAAGATCAGCCTGTCTTTGATGGTACCGCTGTTCTGAGAGCTTTGGCAACTCCCACCAGGCGGGGTGACAGCCAGGTAAGAAAATGATCTGCTGTTTATTGCTCTAGAAACAGGAGTGAGTCTGTGGCCCGTCCTCTTTTGGGCCGGCGTTAAGGAAAAGATTGCTATAAATCGTTCTCAGAAATGGTTGTGGGCGGGATTTAACCTCCCATCAAAGGCCATGCGATCTCAAACGTTCACATAAGATAGCAGGCTACATATTAATGATCCAGCGTGTAAGGTTCTCGTGGAAATGCTGCATGCCGGTAAAAGTTACAACAGATGATCAGGGGTTCTAAAGTTATGAGAGGCCAATATTCTGTTATCATCCATCGAGTCAGGGAAATTCATTTGTCATACTTAGACGTACGTCACAATCGTCCCCACTTTTGAGACATGGAAACTCGTTTTCATGTTTCATTTATGACAATGAAGCTGCCCTGATCGGTAGCTTTTGGATGATTGGCATTGTCAATTTTCTCCTCTTCCTCTGTGGTCCAGTTTCTACTCAAGAAGTCAGCTCCGACATTCTGTTTTCCTGGAATATATTCCACTTTGAAGGAATAAACACTCAATAGCAAGGCCCAACGCATTATCCTTGCGTTGAATTCCTTCTTGGCCCCCAGGAAAGCTAGTGAAGCATGGTCTGTTTGCACCGTGAAAGAAGTACCATACAGAAACTCATGATGGCGTCTGATGCCATGAATCAGAGCGAGACATTCTCTTTCAACGACACTGTAGTTGCGTTCCGCTTTATTCAGTTTCCGACTGCCATAGGCAACTGGAAATAGCATGTTCAGGTCACTGTCATCGGCTTGCAGCAATGTTGACCCGATGCCCTGACCTGACGCATCAACTCTCAGTATGAAAGGTTTCTTAAGGTCAGGTAACCTTAGGATGGGGTATGCCGACAACTGTCCTTTCAAAGTGCTATACGCGTGTTCGCACTTTTGATCCCATATGACCTTATCAGGACAACCTTTCTTGGTGAGGTCAGTCAGAGGTGCCGTCAGTCCGTTGAAGTTCTGGATGTACTTCTGATAGTATGCACATAGCGATATGAAGGAACGTACGTCTTTCTTCGTTCGGGGTCTTTTTGCTGCCACAATTTTCTCCACGTTCTTCTTAATAGGCCAACTGCATCCGTGAGAAATAGTATGCCCCAGGAAGTCTAACTGTTCAAACCCGATGAGACATTTGCTAGGTCTGGCTGTGAGACCCGTTTCCTGTAGTCTCCTGAGGAGCATAGCAACCGTAGCAATATGTTCTTCATAGGTTTCCGATGCAATTAATATGTCATCCATGAAATTATGGATATGGGGACTTTGCAAAGGCTCTAGAAGCTTCCTCATCATCCTGGTGAACACTCCTGGTGCGTTATGCAAACCGAACGGCATCACATTAAATGTGTAATGTCCTTCGCTAGTGCTGAAAGCTAACAAAGGTTTAATTTCCTCCTTGACTGGTATTTGATAATAACCTTTACTGAGGTCAATCTTGGAGAAGATCTTTGCTTTGCTGAGCTTGGTGAACAACTCAGAAACAGTTTGGAGAGGTTCGGGCTGGAATTCCGTTACAGCGTTTAGCAACCTGTAATCAATGCACAGCCGAACTTCCTTATTGGGCTTCTGCAACAGCACTACACTCGAGCTGTAAGGAGATGTAGACTCACTGATAATTCCTGCCTGACGCAGCTTGTCTATTTCTCCGCGAAGTGCATCCGCTTTAGCGTACGGGATGGGGTAAACTCTGGTTTGAACAGGGGTCTCGTTTGTTAATTTCATATCAAATTCAATGAGATTTGTTCGACCAGGTACATCCGTTAAGACTGCACTGTACTGTTTTAGTAGAGCCCTGGTTTCTGTTTGTTGTTCTGGTGAGAGATTGTCGCCGAACTTGACATCTTTAAAGGATTCTGTGGGTTGCAGTGGATACTCCATGCAACCATCATCATCTTCCTCGTCTTCCGTTGCTATGGCGACAGCCAGGAGATGCTCGGAGGATGGCACCGGTCTTTCCAAATATTTCTTTAGCAGATTTATGTGGAAGACCTTCTCCTTTCCTTTGATGGAGATCTTGTAATTGGTACGTGAGATCTTTTTAAGGACGGTAAACGGCCCTTGCCATCCGATGCGAAGTTTATTGCTTCCGGTTGGGAGTAGCAACAAAACTTTCTCCCCTGGTTGGAGCTCTCTCTCTTTTGCAGCTTTGTTGTATCTTTTAGCGTGTTTAGCGCGGGCTTTCGTAAGGTTGGTTGTAGCTAGATCCCATCCTAGCTTTAGCCTTTCCTTGAGCTCAGATACATACTTGCTTGCAGAGACGACTGTCTCGTCAGCCTTTTGGTCTGTCAGGGACCGAAGTAAGGCTTCTAATGGCCCCTTTATAGGTCTGCCAAATAAAAGTGTAGCAGGCGGGAATCCCGTAGACGCTTGGGGAACCTCTCGGTAGGCGAATAAGGCAGCCGATATATATAGGTCCCAGTCTTCCGGTTTCTCCTGACCCAGCTTACGTAACATGGTGGTGAGGCTGCCATTAAAACGTTCCACGAGCCCATTTCCGGCCGGATGGTAGGGACTTGTGTGGATATGTTTGGCCCTCAAGATCTTAAAGATCTCCTCCATTAACAGGCTACGGAATTGGGATCCATTGTCCGTCAAAACTTGTTGAGGGAATCCCAACCGTGTAAAGATTTGCACGAGGGCTTCTGCAACATGCTTGGAATCTATGCATGTTAGCGGTACAGCTTCGGCCCACATTGTGCAAGTGTCGACTAAAGTCAGGATGAACCTGTGCTTTCTTTTGGTCCTTTCCAGGGGTCCAATGATGTCGACAGCAACCCGTTCAAATGGAGTCCCTACTATTGGCATTTGCCCCATGGGTACTGGGGGTGTCAAGTGCTTGGGTGCTACCCGTTGGCACTGGGCGCAGGATTTCACATACCTGATAATGTCAGAGTTCATTCCTGGCCACCAATAGTGGGTTTTTATTCGCTGAATAGTGGCGTTTTGCCCCATATGTCCGCTAAAGGGAAGAGAGTGCCCCATCTCTAAGATCTGGCTTCGGTACTGCGTCGGTACTAGGAGCTGGTTATTCCCCGTGTCCGGGTTGCCCGTTCTACGATACAATACGCCATCCTTAGAAAAGATGTCTCCGTTGTGTCTGGGGTCCTTAGCCATGGGCAGTTTTTTAAAGCAGAGCTCCAGAGTAGGGTCCTTTTGTTGCGCCTCCTTCAGTTCGTTCGGCAACAAATTTGGCGCAGGCTCCCTCTCCTTCTTGGCTTGCCCTCTTGTGGTTACCGCTGCCACAATCGGCTCCTTTGGTCTACCAATAAACACATATCTACATCCCAGGATAACTGGGTAGATAGGATCATCCATAATGGCCGCTTTTATAACTCCTCTGACAAAGTCAGAGTGTATTTCTACCAGTGCAATGGGCAGCGTCCTGGGCACATCACTCTTAAACACTCCACTAAGTTTGACGGTTTCCTCTGTCTCCTTACCTGGTTTGACTAGGTGTCTAGCAACAATACAACTAAAACTTAATCCAGTGTCAAAGAGACAAGTGGTTGAGGTACCATTCAAAATTACAGTTCCTCGAGTTGAGGGTCGGTCCCCCTCAGGTTGAGAATCACTGACATTGACTCTACCTTTCGAGGCTGTATGCAAACATCCAACGCGGTTTGGACCGGTTTGTTTCCCTGATCAGACGTTCCTGGTGTAGGGGTCTTTCCTTTTCCTTGACCTTGGTGGCCGCGCTGCCACGTAGGCTTGGTGGGTTGATCAGAATTTTTGTTGGGGGGGTATCGGGTTTTGTAGAATTTCGATTTTTCCTGGGGAGGTCTCTGGGTATTATTTTCTCGTTGGTTATAATTCTGAGAGGAATTAGAGGAATAGGATGACTGCTCTAGATTTTGTTTACGAGATGGCTCATCTGTGGGTTTACGTTTAGTGCTGGGAAGTTCGGCCATTGCATTGGTATAGCGTTCGGCCTTATTGAGTATGTCCCCAAGCCTGACTGCGCCCTGTTCAGCCAAAAATCTACGGGTTTCGTTTGACAGAGTTGCCTTTATCTGTTCCACAAGAACAAGTTCAAGTAGTCCCTCATATGTAAGAGGTAGGTCAGATAATTCAATGCACTTTGTCAAATAGCCCGTGAGACGTGAAGAGAATTGTGGGAATGTTTCCGTGCTCTCTTTTCGGCTGTTTCTGAACATTTGCAGAAATTTTCGGGCGGTCATTTCGAACCGCTCTAGCAAGGCCTTCTTAAGCATGTCGTAATCATGTTGGTTCGGTCCCAGCTTTGTGTATACGTCATAAGCATTCGCTTTTAGTGACGTTGAAAGTTTCAGTGCCCAGCGGGAACTCTCTAACCCATACAGATTTGCGAGCCTTTCGAATTTTTCTAGGTAGCTGTCAATTTTTTCGTTAGGGCTAGGAAAAGACTCTAAAGCAAAAGACATCGCAGTTAATTGGGCAGACTGAGTGCTGGAGAGATCCATTGTTTGAGACTGGGGCGAAGACGGCTCTCCATTATTTGAAGTAGAGGCACTCCGACTCTCTAAAGCCTTGAGCGCTAATTCATGTTGTCTTTCCCTCTCTCTTTCTCTCTCTCTGCGGGCTTCCATTTCTGCCTCAATTTTCTTCTGTTCCAATTGACGATCGTCCGCTTCCTTCTTCCTAGCTTCTGCCCTCTCTTCTCTCTCTTTTTCTTCCTTCCTCTCAGCTTCTGCCCTTTGTTTCTCTTCCTTCCTCTCTGCTTCTGCTCTTTGTTGCTCCGCGTCATATATTTGCAGTTCCTGGGTGATAAACAGATTCGCGGCTTCTGTGTCTAATCCTGAGTCTTTCGTTTCCTGTCTCAAAATGGATCTTATCCTAATTCTCTCAGCCATTGTCAAAGAACTGGATGCTTCTAAGACTAGAGAATAGTAAGATGGAACAAGAAGGGGAAAAACTCAAAGCCGCTACGAGAAAAACAAAGTAAAAAATTTACTGAATGACCTCGTGTGTTAACTTATCGCCGCTATTATTGTCACTTAAGACTCGTAACGCAAGC
The DNA here is from genome assembly GCA_024509875.1 of Oreohelix idahoensis. Lineage (NCBI taxonomy): Eukaryota > Metazoa > Mollusca > Gastropoda > Stylommatophora > Oreohelicidae > Oreohelix > Oreohelix idahoensis. Next base: position 305,871 of record JAMPIV010008841.1, read on the forward strand.
AACTATGCCAATTAAATGGTAAGTTACACTAGAAAAGAATCTACTCTTACTAACAGTAGAGAAAAAATTTATATTAAACAATTTAAAAGGAAAAAAAAAATTTTCCCAGAAAATGTTAATTCTCTAACAACAAACTCCGTCCCTGAAGACAATTTTTGAGATGAGACGTAGTTAACTTAATTTTTAAAAATCAGAACAATCCGTCTTAGCTTAGCTCAACTCAAACGCTTCATAACCTTTAGTGTTTGTAAAACAATCACGCAGTCCCAGCAATTATATAACCAAAATTTTCAATTCCCTCTGCCAGAGAATACAAATGTGACAATCTTTTATTATCACTAACTGCCTGTTCCTGTGGAAAAACAAACCTGTCTTAATTATTGTGTGGTTGGCCCAAAATACTGAACGGCTTGGTCTAGGGGAAGTAATACTTTTAAAGATTATACCCTACTTCACAAAGACAATCAACCACACTCTATTTTAACTAAGTTCAGAATCTCGAACGAGCTAACCATATATTGTCGTAAATTTTATCTGAGAGGGTGCTGATGAATATTGGTCCCTTTAGAGTGTAAAGTGATATTGAAGGCTCTGTGAGAATAAGGATTTGGGAGAATGAGGTAGTAGATTCACAAGCGCTGGGAAGGAGCAAGGACAGTCTCTTATTACGACAATATCTGTTTTCTCCCAGACTACTCCTATCTCTCTTCTGCACAAACAATTGTTTGTCAGTTCCAGTCGCTCAACGTACATGAATACAGCCTACACAGATGGAAATGTTTGGAGTTTTAGGCCAACCGACAACCAACACAAATAAAGATTAATACCTTTATTATTATAAGGGAATCACAAATAATTGTACATTTACAGTCAAAAAATCAAAGGTTACAGAATACAAATATAACAAGGGAAGAGGGGTTTTTGAGGAGAAATATCCCATCCACCGTTTCCCGTTTATATTTACTAACAGACAAAACCCGGTCCCAAAGACAAGAAAGGGGGGGGGGGGGTGATCAGAGATAGGCAATTTAACCCACTGGTAAAGTTATTACACTGAGGCAAGGGGTTACAGAAAAAAAGGGGGGGGGGGTCGAGGAAAAGCTAGGGTTCTCAATTGTCTCCCTTTAAATCAACAAATTTTACGGGAGGGGGAAGGAACACAGTTACCCGATCCCGCTAGGAGAGATCACGTACAAGGAATATAATGCACCTTAGTACAAGGTCGAACTAATTAAAAGGGTAAAGAAAAGATAAATCTCCTTTCATTCAAAAAAAAAAAAAAAAACACACTAGGGCTGGCCATCCCCACAAACACACACGCAGACTTACCGAAAGGTGAATTCTGGCACTTCATAGGAAATACATAAAAAAAACAGCACTAAACCTTGGCTTAGGTAAAAGTATTTTCTTCCGTGTACAGCCCCAGATTTGGGGTTTGTTGAAGTTAACAAAGTGTCCCGAAATCGCTGGACGTTGAAGTTTAACGGTACTGTTTATTTATTAGATAAAGTTCCCAAGGAATGTCACAGGCACTTGGCTAGGCGTGAGGTATGGTGTGGTTCCTAAAATTGGCACAGCTGGTGGAGATAACTTCCTTTTTCCGTAATGTCACAAGTTAAGAAAAACACTGAGGTAAGTTCTTCTTCGGGGGGGGGGGGGGGGGGGGGGAGGGGGGGGGGGGGGGGGGGGTGGGGGGCGGGGGGGGGGGAGGGGGGGGTGGGGGGGGGTGGGGGGGGGGGGGGTGGGGGGGGGGGGGGGGGCCCTGTGCGGGGGGGTAAAATCCACTGAATATACGTGACAGACAGTGTTCAAGTAGATCGATGTTTTTTCTTCACAAATAGGGGCAGTGAATAAAATATGTTCTGCTTCCAGTTTTCTTTTAGGACTCTATATGAACTAGTATTTTTAAAGTGTTTCTTGAATGGCTTTTTTCTCAGTTACGTTCAGAGGAGCGGGGCCCATTACAGGTCGCCACAAGTTTAGCTTTAAAAAGTTCATATATTACTGGAGTTATCGAATTGAGTTTGGCAGAACTCTGTATATAATTAATAATTGCTGGGATGCAGGTTGAATGATCGTTCTGAATGAAAGATAATCAAAACAAGAAATGCATTACAAATCATATTATAATCTGACGCGATAAATTACAGTTAGCCTATTTACTTATTAGCGTCGTCAATTAACAAATCAGGAAAACTTCCCGTGAGTTAAAACAATTAAAAGCACATCTATCTATACAGAACTAAACTGTATTAAAGTTATAATTCTCTTTAACGTCTGCAAAATAAATTTACGCATCAATTGTATTAGGAAATACTTTTAGCTGTAACATTAGTTTGCACTAGAACTTTGAAAATGGGTTTATTTAATAAGGTTAAATTTACACCACAATCCATTGAAATCAATTGAAATAACTCGACCACTGATCACTCGAAGCTAATGTATAAATTACCGTCTGCACAGAAAGAATACACTCCAATAGTCACGAAGGTAGATGAAATCCAGCAGGAATCCGACTATGCTAGTGCAACTAGGATTCTGTCAGAGCGAACGATAAAATGCAGTTTCTCGGAGTTCTCTATTTATACTTATCGAATGTAACTTGAATGGGGCGTGTTAAATTTTCGCACCTTTCTTGAACTTGAGCAAAATCCGGGGTACCTCGCCGATGTGTTAATCGCTGCGATTCCTTCGTTTTCCCCGGTCTACCGATTTTCTTCCGTCTCAGGCTGCTCGCATAAGAGTGCGAAAATTTTCCGAGAAGCTAACTCTGTGAGCTGAAAGTTCCCTGATTCTTTAGATCGCGGCCGCTCCACGTTGAATTCTGAAGATCAGCCTGTCTTTGATGGTACCGCTGTTCTGAGAGCTTTGGCAACTCCCACCAGGCGGGGTGACAGCCAGGTAAGAAAATGATCTGCTGTTTATTGCTCTAGAAACAGGAGTGAGTCTGTGGCCCGTCCTCTTTTGGGCCGGCGTTAAGGAAAAGATTGCTATAAATCGTTCTCAGAAATGGTTGTGGGCGGGATTTAACCTCCCATCAAAGGCCATGCGATCTCAAACGTTCACATAAGATAGCAGGCTACATATTAATGATCCAGCGTGTAAGGTTCTCGTGGAAATGCTGCATGCCGGTAAAAGTTACAACAGATGATCAGGGGTTCTAAAGTTATGAGAGGCCAATATTCTGTTATCATCCATCGAGTCAGGGAAATTCATTTGTCATACTTAGACGTACGTCACATATATATATATATATATATATACATGCATACATATATATTCAAAGTTAGTTATGTCCGAAGTGGCTATTAATTTATTATTATGCTACCTGTGCAGTCTTTTTTTGTTTGTTTAGCATAAGAACATTCCAGCTGCCCAGTGGAGATTTTCACAGAAGCATTTCAGACTCCTTTTGACCTTCTCTGGACCGCTTCAAAAAACTTCTTGATTGAGAATCTTCTCTGTCAATGATGACTGAGGGGAAATATCCGAATATCTAGCTTTTGATGTCATCTGCATGTCGTTGAATTTCTTTGGCTTAAAGTTCTCCTCATTATATTTGATGTGGTTTCCGTCCCCACGCCCAATCTCTCTTATCGCCTTTACAATGACTCACTGTCAATATGGTGTTTTCTGTCTGAGCCAGGTTTTACAATGATTCACCACCAATGTGTTGTTTTCTGTGTGAGTCAGGTTTTACAATGACTCACTGCTAATGTGTCTTTTTCATTCCGAGCCAGGTTTTACAGCGACTCTATGCTAATTAATTGTTGCCTGTCTTAGCCAGTTTTGACAATGACTCACTACCGATGCTCTGTTTTCTGTCTGAGCTACGTTTTACAAAGACTCACTGCCGATGTCTTGTTTTCTGTTTGAGCCAGGTTTTACAATGACTCACTGCCGATGTTTTGTTATATGTTTGAGTCAGGTTTTACAATGACTCACTACCGATGTTTTGTTTTCTGTCTGAGCCAGGTTTTACAATGACTCACTACTAATGTGTCGTTTTCCGTCTGAGCCAGGTTTTACAATGACTCACTGCCAAAGTATAAATATGTAAAATCTTCATAATTTATCCATCATTTCCCTATTCGCCCCATATGGAGCACGGAGCCGCAATACAACTTTGTAAGTAAGCAAATTGAAACACACAATTTGTAACAAACTATGTTATTTTGTAAACACACTCGGATGGACCTGCTGGGCATACGTCTTATCGATTAATGATAAACATAAAGCTATTCACAGAGATCTCTGTTGGGTATCAATGAAACATATTACATTTATAATGTAAACTTGTCACAGGGGATAGCACAAAGAGGCGCGTCAACGAGAGAACAAACGAAACACCTTATTTCTCAAGGGAAAGCAATACAAACTTGGCTTTTCTGTTGTTTTTGCTTACTTATGGATTTATTTTAATTTCTTTCTCTTTTACTCATTCTCTCTTCAGCTTTCATTCTTATTCATGTTTACTTTTTCTTCTGTATTACTCACTTCGTTTTGAAATTGTTTCCATTCAACTCAAAATGTGTACAAGCAGTTACATTTTAAAAAAATTAGGGCATAATTTTGTTTCGTTTGGGGTTAACATGGAAGCAAAGAGAAATGAAACAGCAAAGCTTATAGAAATAGTAAAGGACAGAAATGAAATATTGAAAATAGACACGCTGAAAAAAACTAAGACAATCATGTTGATTTACGTAGACTGCAAAAATGACATCATGACAAGTGATTCAGACCCAGCCTTATCTGATTTAACTGATTTGACCCAATCAGGCCCCGGGCCTACAGGGGCCCCGTACTCGGATTGTAAACTTCAGCTTTTAAACCAAATAAGGAACACCATACATAACATATTGGATTGGAAGATTCTATATAAGATCATTCTCCGAGATAACATTGTTGAATATTACATCATTCCTTCTTATTCTCCTTCGTGTGTTCTAATTAAACTCATGGTCCAGAGCACGAAAGAGAGTGAAAAAGAAGAGAAAGAGATATAAAGGATGAGAGAGGTAGATCAATAGATAAAGAGATATTATAGTTCGAAAATTCAGGAAAACGAAATTGTCAGGTCTGTAAATTACTAAAATTTTATGATCATATGCTCGTAGAGGAAATGGAAGCACTGAAGTCAATTCTTCGTTTTTCATACTTTGAGAGGCCTTTAAAAAACTTAAAAGTCCTTGCTTCGAATGAGAGAGCTACTAGATTCCATAATGTTTTTTTTTTGCCCTAATCATATTTTTGACAGTTCCAGTCAGAGTGGCTTCAGAAGAAATGAAGTGTTCCAAATCAACATTGAGCAAATCTTATCTAAAATCAAACATTCTTCAAGATAGACTCAACAACCTTGCAATGTTATCTGAAGAATGTACTTACTTAGTCTTTCCCCTTCTAGCATAAGGTGTAGAGGTTTGGAAGAGAGAGCGCCATGTTATCCTATAGGCTGTCTTCCTCCTGGCCTGGTTCCATTCTAGTCCTCTGTATAATGTAATGAAGCAAAACAACTAAATTTGGTAAATGTTGAAACAGTCTGTGGAACAGAAATGAAGAAGTATTTCTTTATAATTTATGTGTTGTTGTAAATGTTTTATGTAAAAAAGCCATTGCGCTCTAGGAACACTTCTTCACCGTATGGTAGATGAGGTAGAGTATGAGATGAGAGGTGAAACATACCAGAAAAGTCCGTAGAATGAATACTTCAAGTTTTTAAGCAACAATACCAGCAGGGCATTCCACAGTTCAGTTTAACCCGGGTACAGGTTACTGACCACGAAATCTTGCAATGCCTCTTAAACGGGCGCACACCATCTGAAAACGTGCGATAACGTGAGGTCTCAAACACGAGACCGGAGATTACTAGATGGCCGACGACGGCGACACTGAATTTATCGCTTCCGTGACACGACCGACAAACGAACTGGCTGATTTGTGACTTGATCATATTATTAGATGCTTTTATCGAGGATGTCGATTTGTTATATGGATTCAATAATATTGATTGTTTTATTAGTTCGACTTCCAGGTCTTGTGACCTCCGCTGAAGGAATAAGCATTCAGGTCGAAATATACTACTGGACAAAAGTTAAGAGCCACCATTCTGTTTAGACAAGGTTTATATAATTGATTGGCAAACTGTAAAGACAAGTGAAAATGTCATTAAAACTGAGCTCAGAGAAACGTGTATACATTTCTGTGTGCACTAGTTTAATTTTTTTTAAATGTCAAAAAACTGGGTCACTTTAACCGCACGTGAAAATTGCCATTGTTGCTGCAACAACTCGTGGTTTTTGCAACACGCCCCACTAGTTCAAAAGGTGAAAAAGTGAGTTGAATTTGAATGCACGTGGAAAATGATCATCGGTAAAGAGTGTTCACCGTTGGTATGCAATAAATCAGTATGACAAGTGGTCGAAATGATCACTGCATTAGCCATGCCACCAAGGAGAAGTCTCAGCACTGTAGACCGTGGTCGAGCCATGGCATGGATTCAGGATGGTCAATCTGTTCGTCATGTTGCAAGACGTTTAGCAGTGTCCCACTCTACCATTCAGAGACTTCTTGAGAGATTTCAAGACATTTGGAAAATCGACCCTGCTCACGAAGAATTATATAAACCTTGTCTAAACTGAATGGCGGCTCTTAACTTTTGTCCAGTAGTATATTACCGAATGCAAGATGGGCTTTCATTGCTTTGGGAAGTACGTGGAATAAAATAAAATCCAGTGCCGTACAAAAATAAAAGCCTTCAACTCACATGTCAAGGCAGTTCTACGGTATTAGCTCTGAAACATGGAGAACAAAATAAAAAAAATCCGTTACTAACGTTCAACAGTGGATGCTTGTGCAGAAAGAGTGGATCAAAATTGTATGACAAAATGACGAATGTGGAATCGATGGGAAAAAACCCAGAGAAATAAAAGTGGAAGAAAAGATGGGAAAAGACATTGCCGTTGGATAGGACACACACACTGTGGAAACCAGATGATATGATTACAACTCAGACCTTGTTCTGAAATCCCCAGGGTAATAGACATAAAGGAACACATAAAACACAAGGAAAATGGGACTTAAAGACAGACCTGATAAGAATAAGGACGACAAAGAAAGAGCTTGTTGTGAGTTTATTAAATACTGCGTCATTGGTACATGAAAGGTAGTGATGATGGTAATGTGGCTGTAAACTGTCGCTACGGGATTTATTTATATTTTGTTGATGTTGTTGAATTAGATGATGGATTGTAGCTATAGGGTTAAGCAAACCTTTGCATGATCCCATCTGTACAAAAGACTTTTTTTAAAAGGCAGCATTTGTTCGTGTAGCACACTTACATTGTATGAGATGTTTATAAAAAATATAGGAGTTTTGCCTCGTTTTGGCGATGCTCGTTCCGTTCAACCTAGGTCCGTCGATTATATTAGGGCGCATGTCCAAATATAAAAAACCTTGTGGTCTGGTTAATTTTCTAACAGCTTAGAATGTCTTTAAGAGTGAAAATGATGATTTTATGAGATGCTGTGCCCATGAAGAGTTAAAAAGTTGTTATCTGATCCCATATTCTTCCAGCACGGTAAAAAACATCCTTACCTCTAGCTTTAGCCTCCCCTAGGAGCATAGGCTTTCAGAAAACGCATGCTACATCCTGTTATCCCGTACCATCAAGTCAAGTTCAGTTATAGGTCTTCCTCATCCCTGTCATTCATGTCGCCAGATTTCTTCTCCGTGTGGTTTATCGGGCAACCTCTGCATGTCTTACCCTAGAAATTACTGAGCAAGGTCTGCTGTATAGTGCTATCAGCATGTCTCCTAAATGTGTGCCCTATCTATAGCCATTATGTATTTTCTGTCGTTCATTTATACATAACTGGTAACCCGTCAATAATTAGGGAAGTAAATCAAATGATAGATCTGTCCATCCACTCTGAACACATATGGTCCACGTCCAACGAAGCGATCGATTTGGGCACCCATGGATGCAAAGTCCAAAACTGAATTATAGGAACGGATATTTTCCTTTAAATGTCGATGTTGTGCATGCGCTGGGTTGCTCAAAAGATTCTTGAGATACGGAGGAAAAGGACGTCTCTGCTCTCCTTCTTGCTCCAACGGCACTGAACCTTAATGGCAGCAATATTTGAGTGTACCATCGGTTGATCTTTCCACTTGAAAATTGAGAGAGTGACATAACTGACATTCCTGATCCATTGGGCCGCAGTTGTGTACAGCAACTGCATTCTCATCAAAGGCATCATGATTTGGAATTGTTGGACTACGTGCAGCTCATGATCGTCTCACTTGTTGTGCAGCTGCTGCTTTACGTTCGGTTGCTTCTTCTGAAGTCTCTTTTGCTCGTTGTGACGCTCTCAACTGATGAATGCGAAAAGCTTCTGCAGCTCGTTGAGATTCATGCTCTTCTGCAGACTGATTTGCTCATTGTTGTCGTAGATTTTTAGATAGGGGAATTAAGACTTGGGTTGGTCCCTTCTGAATAGATTGGAATGAGTGATAGTCCCAGTGTGAGATAGAAATACAAAAATAGATTTCCACGAGTGAGGTGGTGGAATAGTGATAGAGGCTGTCTCTGAGAGCGGGAAATCTTCTCTCTCTCTCTCACCTATCATCTACGACAGATCTAAAGTAGTCAGACAGTCTAACACATATACATTAAATATATATATATATATATATCCACTCACGTGCACGCACATTCAAGTGACGACAGGTAGACACACAGACGTGGGAAACTATAACAAATGATTATATAGATATTCTAGAACGAGCTGACCAACGCACTGATTTAGTTCAAGAGAGATTTTTATTATCATCTAAAAAAATCTTCTCACAACACCCAAAACAAATACATCAAGGAAAACATATACAAATAGTCATAAAATTCAAGAAAATGCTACAAGGATGATAGCCCCGTTAAGATCTTAACTCTAGGTTTAGCCCACAGCCCCGTTAGGATGACAGATGATGGCCCAAAGAGTTATAGATGCATATGGTTAGGGTCTAATATTGTCCCCTTTCTTGAAGATAAGAACTAACTTATGACAGCCGTATCTATTCTAAAGGAACAATTAAATTAAGCAGCAAGTCTTTCGTAAGGAAAAATTACAAAGTGAGTGCATTAACAACAACGAACATCCTTCCGTCACTTTCACTCGGTTCTTTCATCCGGGTACCCAGGCTTTCGTGCTTACCTAAAAACTTGATGTTGATCACCGTCTGGCGCAACCTTAGAACACTTCTCTACAGTGAATCTGGATTCTTTGGATAAAGCGAATCCCAGCTCTGCAAATACAGGTTTCTTCCACTGTTTTCGGGGAGCGTTCACTTCATCAGTTAAATTTTAGATTTACTGTTAATGTCACTTGAATCAGGTTTGATAAGCAAGTTTAAACGGGCACGCAGAGTTCAGAAACACGAGGATTCCCTTAATTTGGAAAAGATGACCAGTGGACAACTGCTCTCAACAGATAGTCTTGGTTCACTATCCACTCTTTCAATAGTGTCGAAAATGTTAATGTTATTTCTTGTAATTATTCTCGCCGCCAGGCAGCATGTACATTTAAATTTGAGAAGAAATATGAACTGGCTCAGAAACCCAGTATAAACATTAGTCTTTAGCAACCGTTAGTGGGATTGGTATTACTGTTTATCTCTGATGGCACATGCACTGTCAGACCAGTGTTACTTGAAAAAAAAACCCACATGGTTAAAGATAGGAAATGTCTATGCTTCTCACAAGTATGTCTCTTTACTAAACGCCGGCAAGTTGGGTTTACCCCAGTATTCGCTGAATGAAGAAAAACAACATATAATATAATATACAGAATATGTACTCGTTATAACTTACATTTTAAACGGCAAGCCTACAGCTTGACTTATATTTAAAGCTTCCCGTGAAATAAGTTATATAAAAAAAAATCCCTCATCATGAATTAGGAATATCTGCGTATTTCCGTCACCACGCATGATGCATCAAACATTTATAAGTTTGTTTAGAAAAATATACTCGACTGAGTAGTTAGCAGTTAAATTAAATTCATTATGGCTACATGTGTGTTAAGCTAGAAATATAATTTATTCTGCTTTCCACTGTATGCGTCACTAGAAAGTAATACAGACTTATAAATTAATCGCTCTGCACCAAATCTAACTAGGGAAATAAATAAACGATTAACCACTTTAAACATTTCGCAAAATACTAGATATACTAGATATAATATTTTACCTCAAACAGAACTACGTATCACAACGAAACTAAGAGACATCACTTATAAGTTTAAGTGATCTAGAACGAAGTGACCACGTCTACTGTAAAATGGAGAATGAGTGAAGTTAGTTTCAAACTCGGGCCAATATCTTAAAATTAGACACAAGCCCCAACTTATTTCGCAAACGAAATAATCTCCCCTCGTACGTGTAAAACACCTACGTCAGCGTAATGCATGTCGTAACTGCCATCAGTGACCGAGAGTACGCGTGTCAGTTGCAACTCTCAGACAACCCGTCTGCAGTGCGGAGCGCAATTTCACACTTCGCCGGACTATCCCGACGAAAACTCACGCAGTTGATGCAAAAGGTAGACAGTCCGTCTGCCTGCCATGTCCGACGGAGTGAATTCTCACACCCCAGGCCCAGAAATCTGGTCAGGCAGCGCTCTGACCGGGAAAACTGCAGACAAATGTCTGGCGAGAACCGTATATTCACAGCTATCGTTCGACCGGCAGAGACTGACATCTACGTAATACCATCACTAGTGCGATTCTCAGTTTTTGAGAAAAGAACCAGGTAAACGTTAAGAATGGGGAAGAAAATATGTTTCGCAAACGAATGGATGCAAAAAATACAGGGAAAAGGTAAAGAGTTTTTAATAAAAATTTAAGAATCCGGGTGAAGGAAAGAGAAGAGGATGTAGGCAATTTATGATCAATAAACCTATGTGACAGAACGTCCCCCCTTTAAGATATGGAAGCACTCCATGTCTACGTTATGGGAATAAATTTCCTATATCCGTAGCTTCAGGGTGTCTGTCTTCTTCCCTCTCATGTTCCCCCTCCATCTCTGTGCAAGTTCCTACTCAAGTCTACTCCCAAAGTTTCCTTTCTCTGGAATGTCTCCCATGCGCGCTTGAAAGAGCGTCGCCGCTTCTGACATTTTTCAAGATTTCCTGTGATTGCAGTGGAATTTCCCTGCCACTATCGTCATCTTCGTCAGTTTTGGCGATCGTCAGGAGATGGTCGGAGGTCGGCACTGGTCTTTCCAAGTATCTCTTTAAGAGATTTAAATGGAAAACCTTTTCCTTTCCTTGAATAGAGATCTGGTAGTTAGCCTTAGAAATCTTTTTCCGGACGGTAAACGGCCCTTGCCATCCGATCCTCAGTTGGTTGTTTCCGGTAGGGAAAAACACCAAAACTTTCTCTCCTGCTTCCAGTTCTCTCTCTTTCGCGACTTTCCTGTATCGGTTAGCTTGCTTTGTGCGTGCTCGTTTAAAGTTAGTCGTTGCTAGGTCCCATCCTAGTTTCAACCTTCCTTTTAAATCCGACACATAATTACTTGCTGAGACAACTGTCTCATCAGCCTTCTGGTCTGTCAGCGACCAAAGTAAGGCTTCAAGCGGGCCCTTAATGGGTCTGCCGAATAAAAGCGTAGCTGGCGGAAATCCTGTGGAAGTATGAGGAGATTCTCTGTAGCCAAATAAAGCTGCTGGAATGCAACAATCCCAATCTTCAGGTTTCACTTGTGCCAGTTTACTTAACATCATGTTGAGGTTTCCATTAACACGTTCCACGAGCCCATTTCCGGCCGGAGTATAAGGCTTTGTGTAGATGTGTTGGGTCCTCAAGATCTTAACGATCTCATCCATCAACAGGTTTCGGTATGGAGATCCGTTATCCGTCAACACTTGCTGAGGGAATCCCAACCGAGTGAAAATCTGCACTAGGGCTTCTGCGACATGCTTGGCATCTGCGCATGTTAACGGGATAGCTTCTGCCCATAAAGTGCATGTATCGACTAAGGTCAGGATAAACCTGTTCCTTCTTTTAGTCCTTTCAAAGGGTCCTAAAATGTCGATCACAACCCGTTCGAATGGTGTTCCCACTATTGGCATTTCACCCAAAGAGACTAGGGGTGCCCGTTGCTTGAGTGGCACACGTTGGCACTGGGCACAGGATTTGACATATCTGATAATATCAGTATTTACTTCTGGCCACCAATAATGAGTGGTTATCCGGTGGTTTGTGGCGTTCTGTCTCATATGTCCGCTAAAGGGAAGAGAGTGCCCCATTTCTAGGATTTGGCTTCTGTACTGTTTCGGTACTAGGAGCTGGTTGTAACCTTGGTCAGGCTTGCCCGTTCTGCGATAAAGTACGCCATCCTTAGAAAAAATGTCCCCGTGCTGTCTGGGTTCCTTAGCCATGGGCAGTTTCCTAAAGCAGGGTGCCAAAGTAGGGTCCTTGTATTGCGCTTCTTTAAGTTTCATGGGTAACAAATTAGGCGCAGGCTCCCGTTCCTTGTTGGTTTGCCCTCTTGTAGTTACTGCTGCCACAATCGGCTCTTCCGGTTTCCCAATACACACGTATCTACCGCCAAGTATGACTGGGTAGATGGGATCATCCATAACAGCCGCTTTGATCATGCCTCTGACAAAATCAGAGTGGATCTCCACCCATGCGATGGGAAGCGCTGTAGGTGCGTCACTCTTACGAACTCCACAAAATTGGACGGTTCTTGCTGTCTCTTGACCGGGTTTGACCAGGTTTCTGGCAACAATGCAATCATAAGAAAGCCCCGTGTAAAATAAACAAGAAGTTTGAGAACCGTTCAATGTAACAGTACCTCGCGTTGAGGGTCTATCCCCAACAGGTTGGGAATCACTGTCAATAATTCCGCCTTGCGAGACTGTTAGCAAGCATCCGATGCGTTTAGGCTTGGTGTGCTCACTCTGATCATATGTCCCGTGCTCAGGGGTTCTCCCTTTGCCACCTTGACCTTTCTGGCTACGCTGCCATGTAGGGCGGTCGGGTTGATCAGACTGTTTGGGGTGGTTGGGGTACTTGTTCTTGTAGAACTTGGATTTTTCAGGAGGGGGGTTTTGAGGTCCAGTTTCTCTGTGATTATTCTGATTAGAAGCCTGAGAAGATTGCTCTAGATTATTTTTTCGAAAATGCTCCTCTGTCGGTTTCCGTTTTGTGGCCTGTAGTTCAGCCAGCGCATTTTGATAACGCTCAGACTTCTCTAAGATGTCTTCAAGTTTTTCTGCCCCCTGCTCAGCTAGAAATCTCCGGGTATCTGCAGACAATGTGTTCTTTATTTGTTCTGTTAAAACAAATTCCTCAAGACCTTCGTAGGTAGAGGGGAGCTGCGAGAGCTCTAGGCACTTTGTCAGATAACCCTTCAAACGAGACGAGAACTGCTGAAAAGTTTCAGAATTCTCTTGCTGTTGCGAAACAGTTGCAAAAATTTTCGAGCGTTCATTTCAAAGCGCTCCAGTAACGCTTTCTTCAACAGATCATAGTTGTCTTGTTGGCCACTTTCCAGTTTAGAATAAACATCATACGCACTGCTTTTCAGCGCATGAGAAAGCTTCATGTTCCAACGCGACCTCTCTAAGCCGTACAGAGTTGCAATTTTCTCAAATTTTTCTAGCCAAGTGTCAATCTTCTCATTAGGACAAGGGAAAGACTCAAGAGTGAAAGACATAGCGTTGAGTTGAAGAGATTGAGTGTTAGAAGGGTCAGATAATGAAGAATGAGGAGAAGACGCTCCATTGCTGGAGGTAGAGGCAGCACCACGACTTTGGAATTCTAGAGTCTTAAGTGCCAGCTCATGCTGTCGTCGTTGCTCATTTTCTCTTTCCTCATGCTGTCTTTCCTTCTCCTTCTCTCTTTCCTCATGCTGCATCCTGCGGATTTCCATTTCCTCGTCCATCTTCTTCTGCTGTAATAGCCAGTCTTCCGCTTCTTTCCTCTCCGCTGCTTCTTCTTTCCTCCTTAGTTCTTCTTTTTCCTCTTTATCTTCAGCTGCTTTCCTCTCCGCATCATATCTCTCAAGTTCGTCTCTGACAAAAGCTTTCGCTTCTTCGCCTTCCAAACCTTCTTCTCTCGCCTCGTCCCTGAGGAGCTGTCTAAGCTTTGCCCTCTCGGCCATATTAAATCAGTGGCTGAAGCGTAGACAAGAAAAAGATAAGAATAAGGGTACACTGGTTCCTACCACTTACGAGAAAATACCAAATAAAAGATGATATGCTTAACCCTGGGATACCTCCTCCAAAATAAAATCTAACTATCGCTGCTATTAATCGGCAATAAAGCACCTAATGCAAACACGACTACGCCAACTAAATGGTAGTTAAGATTACTTCTGAAAAATAAGTTGCTGCAGTGGAAACAAAATAATTATTGCAAAAATTAAAGAGAAAAATAATCCCTTAATTTTAAAATCCACTATACGTTCGCCCCTGAAGTCAGATCGGGTAAGGGAGGCAATTAATCTGGACAAAAGAGTCCGAAACGCACTCCTTAACTTAGTTCAAACACCGTTCTGCCTCAGTACCCAGTGAATGTAATACACTCACCACTTTACCAGCGTTTAGTATTACAAATCAACAATTAACATATATTCCGACAAAATCCACCTGTAACTCAAATGTATATTATTCAAAATGCTGTGGAAAAAAAACTTATCAGTTTGTGTGGTCAGCACGCCCGTAAACAGATCGTTACTCTAGGGGATAAATTATTTAAAGATATAACAACTCACAAGACATCAAACTCTTACTCTATTTCAGAATAAAGAATCTTAAGTACAAAATCCAGATAGACGAGTCCACATTTGTCGTACTCGTCTTCCTATTCTAAGTTCAAAAATCCTTCGGACGAGACCACATTTATCGTCCTTGCTCGGGATTTTTCAGTTATATTCCCGGAAACGAGCAACCATTTGTCGTACTCGTCTTCCTATTCTAAGTTCAAAAATCCTTCGGACGAGACCACATTTGTCGTAGATTTTTAGATAGGGGAATTAAGACTTGGGTTGGTCCCTTCTGAATAGATTGGAATGAGTGATAGTCCCAGTGTGAGATAGAAATACAAAAATAGATTTCCCCGAGTGAGGTGGAGGAATAGTGATAGAGGCTGTCTCTGAGAGCGGGAAATCTTCTCTCTCTCTCACCTATCATCTACGACAGATCTAAAGTAGTCTGACAGTCTAACACATATTTATTATATATATATATATATATATATATATATATATATATATATATATATATATATATATATATATATATATATATCCACCCACTCACGTGCACGCACATTCAAGTGACGACAGGTAGACACACAGACGTGGGAAACTATAACAAATGATTATATAGATATTCTAGAACGAGCTGACCAACGCACTGATTTAGTTCAAGAGAGATTTTTATTATCATCTAAAAAAATCTTCTCACAACACCCAAAAAAATACATCAAGGAAAACATATACAAATAGTCATAAAATTCAAGAAAATGCTACAAGGATGATAGCCCCTGTAGTGGTGTTTGATGGTATTGTATGATGTTGATATTACTAAATGTAATTGTATGAGGCCAGCTGTGAAGGCTCCTGAGATAAAATGTAGTTGTGAATTGTCAGAAGGCCTTTCTTGCTACCACTACGACCTCACACTTAATTTTTTTTAATGAATGTGGATACTTAAAGTGTCTAGGGTTATGATATGTAGTGTGGTGTAATAGGTTATAGATATACCCACAGATATTTAACAAGACTAATAATATAATAAAGGTTAAAATACACTGAACTAACTCACGTGTGTAAAATTTTTTGATAGAATTATATTACATTTATTTTGTTCTGGATCAATTTTTTAGGTTGACCAGAACTTAAAAGGATTTAGAGATTATGACAGAAATGCATGGAATATTATATCATAAATGCAATAGTGTACATATATATGTACTATACTAGTTAGTTTTATTAAAATGTTCTAGTAGTCATCTACTTGGGAGGATAGTTAATGTTTGTGCTGTGGGGTGGCCTCATCACACCTGTCTATATTGACTACACAGTGTCCAGAAAATGGTGGGAATTTTTATGGGGATATTAGTAACTACACAGCGTTGGTGAATGTCCAGCAGACCAGAGGCTCACTCATCTTGTAGTTGTAGCTCTGGTGCTGAAATCAGGTGGTCCCACCTCTCCGTGCTGGCGGGCAATAATGGTGGTCTCTGTCACAAGTACTGCACAGATACACTCGAGTAAATCACCAACTGAATAGACACTGCTTGGTTGACAACAGAAACTCACAGCTCTGCAATCAAAGTATGGGCCATGTGTCAAAATCTATTCTCTACCCACGTCTGGACACAACACTGACACAACAACCACATCATACAGACAGGTCAGATCTCTCTGACCAAACAGCACATTTACCATGGTGGTTTTACATCAGATAGATCCTCCCAGACTATAGGTTCTGAAAAAATATTTATTAGTTGTCTGCCCTAAAAGAGGATAGGTAATATGTTTCATTATTCTCAACACTTGATCTGTCTTGCATAATCCTTGCTGGAGTTTATGTACATTGTTGGTCCCTAGACCCTGACTAGGGCGGGGGGTCTAGAGCAAATCCCTACTTGTTTGTAAGGCTAGATTTCGATATGGCAGTATCAAATCACTCGAACATGAAACAATATTCAAAATATATAAGGAAATAATTTCAATCTTACCAGATTATGAATAAATAACACAGAATTGCTAGCAAAACTCAGCTGAGCTGCTGGCTATAGTATGGCGTCCCTAAACTTCTTTCACGTTCTTTCATATGGAAAACACCACACTTTAAAATCTGTGTCTATCACTGAACAACTATTGAAGAATGGCCCCACTTTCGCGTCTGAGCGCTAATGATATGATTGTCTGTGGCCAATCACTGCCTAGGTTTATTTGAATTTCAAATTTCCTACCATAAAGTCATTTCAGTCATGCTTCAGTCAAGTATGGATGGTTATCTGTTAGTCTGTCCGTCTCTACTTGTGTTTCTACAAAATGTACTTGATTTTTGAACCAACCTTTCTCTCCCCTCCAAAATTTTGTCGTTAAAAGTTATTTTTAGACACAGCCACCACAAATATCCCTTCTCTTCCATACTACGTAGATTTGAACACCTGCGTCTCGAGGTCGTGTTTTTTTTTTTCAAATAGCGACACTTTTAGATTCAATACAGTCTGTCGATGATGTGAACAACACTGTCTTTTGTCATTATCTTCAATATTATCTATCCGTCTGTAAAATTAAGAACATATTAGTTCACTGCTCAGAATAGGCCATCCGGCCAGCTAATTTTTATATTCCTAACATTAATATTAAGAAAAAAATACTTTTTAATTTTTGTAATATTCCTAACATCTGCGTTTTAGCCGCTGAATTCAAATCAAGGGCTTGGTATTGCAAAAGCGTCCAATAAATGACTGTGGCGTATTATATCTATGGTCCCTTCTGTCGAGTTGCTTACTTTTTATGTCAACTTGGGAAACGTGACTTTTCTCCGTTCCCCCCACCCCCAATTGCGTCTCCTTAGCCTTTCTAGTCTCACGCAATCTTTCCAGTCATATTTTTTTTCTTTTTGATCCGCCGTTCCCCTCCTGTCTAGCAAGTCAATTATTATGGAGGATGATGACCCGCGGTCTAGGCGATCATGTACTATTCGCAGCCTACGCATTATGTTTTTATCCTTAAATGTTATCTTTGGATGTATTTTACCGTTGTATCTCTGTCAATTTCACTACACATCTCCCCACTTGAAAACATGCCTATGGCAAGTTTCAAAACCAGCGATACACATAGGTAAAATTACTCCTCACGTCTGCCACTACTCTAATTTTGATCACAGGGGTGCCGACTGAGGAAATCTGCACCGACATTCAATTTGCCTGGGATATATTGGATACTGAACTGATAAGGTTGAAGCAATAAAGACCACCTCAGCAATCTTGCGTTTTCATGCTTAGCCTGAGACAAGAACACGAGAGGCTGATGGTCCGTCTCCACCACAAAAGTCCTACCATACAGATAGATTTGAAACTTCTTTATTGCCCATATTAATGCTAAACATTCTTTTTCGCTTGTGGAGTATCCTTGTTCCGCCTTATTCAATTTGCGGCTTGCATAAGCGACTGGTTTAAGTTCCCCATCAGGTGAAGATGATCTTTGCAACAAAGCCCCTCCGAGTCCCACATTACTTGCATCGGTTCTTAAGACAAAGTCCTGTGTCAAATCAGGCAGTTTGAGAATAGGCTTGCTAGTGAGTTTTTCCTTTAACTCTTGGAACGCTAGTTCACATTGTGCAGTCCAAATAATTTTATCTGGAAGTCCCTTGCGAGTCAGATCAGTCAGAGGAGCACAAATAGCGTTAAAATTTTTGATGTATTTCTGATAAAATCCGCATAACGACACGAATGATTGCACGTCCTTTTTTGTTTGTGGCCTAGGTGCTCTCTGCAGTTTTTCCAAGTTCTTAGGATCAGGGGTCATATTACCCTGATATACAGTGTGTCCCAAGAATTCCAACTCTTTGCATCCAATACAACATTTTGTTGGCCTAGCAGTTAAGTTCGCCTCCCGAAGTCTATCAAACAACATCTCCAGAGCTTCAATGTGTCCTTCAAATGTCTCTGTGGCGACGAGAATATCATCCATGAAATTCGTGATACATGGGTTATTCAGGGGATCCAACAATTTTCGCATCATCCTTGAAAACTCACTCGGAGCATTTTTCAGTCCGAATGGTAGCATATTGAATTCATAATGTCCATCCGAAGTGCTAAAAGCCAAATAAGGTCTCACTTCAGGCTTCACTGGGATCTGGTAATAGCCTTTACTAAGATCCACCTTTGAAAAGTATTTTGCCTTGTTCAGTCTGGCAAAAAACTGTTTTGTGTCTGGTAATGGATCCACTTGTCCTTCTGTGACAGCATTCAGTTTCCTGTAATCTATGCACAGTCTGTGTTCCCCAGACGGTTTTCTCAACAAAACGACACTAGAACTAAAAGATGATTCACTGTGCGAAATAATCCCCTCCTTCAACAAATACTCTATTTCTTCCTTCAATGCCTTCTCCTTCGCGAACGGAATAGAATAGGCTCTCATACAGATTGGGTTTGAGTCTACCAGTTTCATGTCATACTGTAGCAAATTTGTATGGCCTGGTTTATCTGTTAATACATCTGTATGTTCCTCCAGAACCTGTTGAACTCTCTCCTCTGGTTTTTAGTCAGGTGCTTACTGACTTTTACCTGTGCTGCGGTTTCACAAGGATGTAATGGGTATTCATGTGAGGTGAGTGGTTCTCTTTGCATCTGGGTTGCAATAGCCAAGGTCAATAAGGGGGTGCTTTCCTGGAGTGGTCTGTCCAGATACTTCTTTAACAGGTTTACATGATAAACTTTTTCCTTCCCCTTTTTGTCAATTTTATAGTTTGTTCTAGACACCTTCTCTAGAACCGTATATGGACCTTGCCAACCAATTTGTAATTTATTCTGGCTTCCGGGTAGTAGAAGCAGCACCTTCTCTCCGACTGCCAGTTCCCTGTCCTTTGCCTTCCTATTAAAATATGCTGCATGTTTCTTCCTGGCTTGTTTCAAATTATCATTTGCCAGTTTCCATCCAGCTTTCAAACGAGTGGTCAGTTCGTTCACATATTGATACGATGAGGTAACAGTCTCTTCCGCCTTCTCATCTGTCCAGGTCCTTAATAAAGTTACATCTGGATCTTTAATTTATCATACGTATTTTTCATGGAACCCGTCTGGTCCCGTCCCTTAGAAGCTTTATAATGAGGACTTTTCTTCCTAGAATCATCACTCACAAATCGACCACTACCAATTTTTCTCTGGGGTTTGTCTCCCCACTTAAGATTGCTTATGAGAGATCTTCGCTCTCTTTTCTGTTCTTCCAGTTTATATAAGTCTGACCGAGGGATTGTCATCTTGTCCTGGGTAAAATTTCTTCTTTGTACTCTTCGCATAGTGGCCATGTTAATCCATTCAAGTGAAGACTGGGTGTGAAAAGGGGGCTCCCATTCCACTTTGTCTACCCGAGTATAATTAGTTTTCCTTTCAGGCCTAAAGTTGCCCCGTAGCGTTTCTAGGTCCTGCACATATTTTCCCTTTGTGGGTGTTCCCTCATGAAATACGCCACATGCTTCTACAAAGTTTTCAACATCGACATTTACGTCGGGCCAATAGTATTTTCGAGCAATCTTTTGGCAGATGGTACCGACTTTCTCATGGTCACCATCTTTTCCAACATGTAAGTTCCTTATTAAGTTTGCCCTATATATCTTGGGAAGAACTAACTGTCCGTGACCAGTGGATCTAGTTCCTGTCTTCCTGTATAATAGTTTGTTCTTCATGAAATATTCCCCCTTGCTCGGAGGTGTGTGGCATTTGGGCAATTTTTTTAAAACAGGGCTTGAGTGTCCTATCCTCAGCCTGCGCCTTCCTCATCTCCTCTGGATGAGCATTTATAGGTTCACCTTCTTCCTCCTTCTTCTGTGACCTGGTCTGCACTGTCGCCATGATCACAGGTTTCTCGGGATTCCCCAAGAAGACGTATCTACACCCCAATATCAGAGGGTAGATTGGTTCATCTATCACTGCTGCTCTGATTTCTCCTTCCACATAGCGAGTTTTCACCGTTATCCTTGCGATGGGAAGTGTCATGAGTGGTATGTCCTTAGTCGCCCCTTGTATTTCCACTGTTTCTGTGGTATACTGACTTGGGTCCACTAGGCTAGACTTCACAACTGAATCATAATCCAAACCTGTATCATAAAGGCACCTTATGGTGACCCCATTACAAATAACATCCTCACAAACTGGGGGGTGATAAGGTTCCTGTTGTGCCTTAGGATTAACCTTTAATCTTTGCGTCCCCGACTTCATTGCAGCAATGTTTGAAGGTTTCCTTCTACAAAATTCGGTGTTATGGTTATCCTTCTTGCACCATTTACACCATCTTTTTCCTTGGTTCAACGGTTTTCTTTCATTGAACTTTTGGTCATTGAACTGTGAGTTTCTGTCGCGATAGTCATTTCTTGGCCGCTCAAAGTTTGTCCTACCTTTATTTCCCTGCTCTCTATTATCAAATTTATTAAATTGCTGTGGAGCTTTTAAATTGTCTATGTGCTTCTTCTTAGCACCACTTACCTCTGCCTGGGCTGCCTGATACCTCTCAGCAACATTTAAAATTTCCCCCAACTTCTCTGCACCTTGTTCCATGAGAAATTTTCTCATGTCTGGAGCCATGGACTCTCTCAATTGCTCAATCATGATCATTTCTTTAAGATCTTGGGTCTTTCCCAGAGCCGTCCATTTCTCCAAATAGGTTTCTAGTCTAGCCGAGAATTGGTGGTATGTCTCCCCAGACAACAGTTTGGCATTTCTAAATTTCTTACGATAAAATTCACCATTCTTCTCGTACCTTAATAACAAAGCCTGCTTTAACATGTCATAATTGTCTTGGTCTTCCCTGTTCATTTTGGCAAATACTTCATAAGAAGTACCTCTCAATCCTTGTGATAGCTTTAAGCTCCACCTCTCTCTCTCTAACCCATATGTAGTAGCTAATAACTCAAAACGTCCTAGGTACCCTCTATGTCATCGTCTTTTTCAACAAAATGGTCTAAATGAAACCCCATAGCTGAGTTTGAGGCTCCCAGACTGGGCGTAGCATCTGAGGCAAAAGGGCTGGCACCATTTTCAGGAGCCTGGCCTTGTAATTCCAGCTCCCTTAGTCGTAATTCGTGCTCCCTTTGCAACCTTCTATCTTCTGCCTCCCTTTCGGCAGTCAACCTTTTTTCTTCTGCCTCCCTTTGCTGTCGTTTTTCTTCTGCATCCCTTTGCTGTCGTTTTTCTTCTGCCTCAATCTGCAGCCTCTTAATTTCTCTATCAGCCTCAATTTGTAACCTCTTCTCTTCAGCTAACCTTTCAGCCTCTAATTTTCTTTCAGCCTCTTTTTCTAATCTCCTTTCTTCCCGTTCAATATATTTATCACATTCAGCCGTTACATATTGAATTAAAATTTGACCATCCATTCCCATCTCCTTCGCGGTGAGCACAGCAGCTGATCTAAATTTTGCCAGCTCCGCCATACTTTTTAGACAATATAATAATATACAAGCTAAATCTCTAACCAGTAAATACACTAAGTACTTCTTATGACTATAGTCTAACTAATTCTAACTAACCAGTTAACTAATTAATTATTACTGGCTGTGAAGATTCACCAACTTTTATCTGTAGGGACACTTTTAATGTTAAAGGGAATTTTACAATTAATTTCCCTACTTTTATTTCTCCAACCAGGAGATCCTAATATTACTGTTGGGCTAATTATCCCGGACGAGCCCCCAATATATGTAGTGGTGTTTGATGGTATTGTATGATGTTGATATTACTAAATGTAATTGTATGAGGCCAGCTGTGAAGGCTCCTGAGATAAAATGTAGTTGTGAATTGTCAGAAGGCCTTTCTTGCTACCACTACGACCTCACACTTAATTTTTTTTAATGAATGTGGATACTTAAAGTGTCTAGGGTTATGATATGTAGTGTGGTGTAATAGGTTATAGATATACCCACAGATATTTAACAAGACTAATAATATAATAAAGGTTAAAATACACTGAACTAACTCACGTGTGTAAAATTTTTTGATAGAATTATATTACATTTATTTTGTTCTGGATCAATTTTTTAGGTTGACCAAAACTTAAAAGGATTTAGAGATTATGACAGAAATGCATGGAATATTATATCATAAATGCAATAGTGTACATATATATGTACTATACTAGTTAGTTTTATTAAAATGTTCTAGTAGTCATCTACTTGGGAGGATAGTTAATGTTTGTGCTGTTGGGGTGGCCTCATCACACCTGTCTATATTGACTACACAGTGTCCAGAAAATGGTGGGAATTTTTATGGGGATATTAGTAACTACACAGCGTTGGTGAATGTCCAGCAGACCAGAGGCTCACTCATCTTGTAGTTGTAGCTCTGGTGCTGAAATCAGGTGGTCCCACCTCTCCGTGCTGGCGGGCAATAATGGTGGTCTCTGTCACAAGTACTGCACAGATACACTCGAGTAAATCACCAACTGAATAGACACTGCTTGGTTGACAACAGAAACTCACAGCTCTGCAATCAAAGTATGGGCCATGTGTCAAAATCTATTCTCTACCCACGTCTGGACACAACACTGACACAACAACCACATCATACAGACAGGTCAGATCTCTCTGACCAAACAGCACATTTACCATGGTGGTTTTACATCAGATAGATCCTCCCAGGCTATAGGTTCTGAAAAATATTTATTAGTTGTCTGCCCTAAAAGAGGATAGGTAATATGTTTCATTATTCTCAACACTTGATCTGTCTTGCATAATCCTTGCTGGAGTTTATGTACATTGTTGGTCCCTAGACCCTGACTAGGGCGGGGGGTCTAGAGCAAATCCCTACTTGTTTGTAAGGCTAGATTTCGATATGGCAGTATCAAATCACTCGAACATGAAACAATATTCAAAATATATAAGGAAATAATTTCAATCTTACCAGATTATGAATAAATAACACAGAATTGCTAGCAAAACTCAGCTGAGCTGCTGGCTATAGTATGGCGTCCCTAAACTTCTTTCACGTTCTTTCATATGGAAAACACCACACTTTAAAATCTGTGTCTATCACTGAACAACTATTGAAGAATGGCCCCACTTTCGCGTCTGAGCGCTAATGATATGATTGTCTGTGGCCAATCACTGCCTAGGTTTATTTGAATTTCAAATTTCCTACCATAAAGTCATTTCAGTCATGCTTCAGTCAAGTATGGATGGTTATCTGTTAGTCTGTCCGTCTCTACTTGTGTTTCTACAAAAATGTACTTGATTTTTGAACCAACCTTTCTCTCCCCTCCAAAATTTTGTCGTTAAAAGTTATTTTTAGACACAGCCACCACAAATATCCCTTCTCTTCCATACTACGTAGATTTGAACACCTGCGTCTCGAGGTCGTGTTTTTTTTTTTCAAATAGCGACACTTTTAGATTCAATACAGTCTGTCGATGATGTGAACAACACTGTCTTTTGTCATTATCTTCAATATTATCTATCCGTCTGTAAAATTAAGAACATATTAGTTCACTGCTCAGAATAGGCCATCCGGCCAGCTAATTTTTATATTCCTAACATTAATATTAAGAAAAAAAATACTTTTTAATTTTTGTAATATTCCTAACATCTGCGTTTTAGCCGCTGAATTCAAATCAAGGGCTTGGTATTGCAAAAGCGTCCAATAAATGACTGTGGCGTATTATATCTATGGTCCCTTCTGTCGAGTTGCTTACTTTTTATGTCAACTTGGGAAACGTGACTTTTCTCCGTTTCCCCCCCAATTGCGTCTCCTTAGCCTTTCTAGTCTCACGCAATCTTTCCAGTCATATTTTTTTTCTTTTTGATCCGCCGTTCCCCTCCTGTCTAGCAAGTCAATTATTATGGAGGATGATGACCCGCGGTCTAGGCGATCATGTACTATTCGCAGCCTACGCATTATGTTTTTATCCTTAAATGTTATCTTTGGATGTATTTTACCGTTGTATCTCTGTCAATTTCACTACAGCCCCGTTAAGATCTTAACTCTAGGTTTAGCCCACAGCCCCGTTAGGATGACAGATGATGGCCCAAAGAGTTATAGATGCATATGGTTAGGGTCTAATATTGTCCCCTTTCTTGAAGGTAAGAACTGACTTATGACAGCCGTATCTATTCTAAAGGAACAATTAAATTAAGCAGCAAGTCTTTCGTAAGGAAAAATTACAAAGTGAGTGCATTAACAACAACGAACATCCTTCCGTCCCTTTCACTCGGTTCTTTCATCCGGGTACCCAGGCTTTCGTGCTTACCTAAAAACTTGATGTTGATCACCGTCTGGCGCAACCTTAGAACACTTCTCTACAGTGAATCTGGATTCTTTGGATAAAGCGAATCCCAGCTCTGCAAATACAGGTTTCTTCCACTGTTTTCGGAAAGCGTTCACTTCACCAGTTAAATTTTAGATTTACTGTTAATGTCACTTGAATCAGGTTTGATAAGCAAGTTTAAACGGGCACGCAGAGTTCAGAAACACGAGGATTCCCTTAATTTGGAAAAGATGACCAGTGGACAACTGCTCTCAACAGATAGTCTTGGTTCACTATCCACTCTTTCAATAGTGTCGAAAATGTTAATGTTATTTCTTGTAATTATTCTCGCCGCCAGGCAGCATGTACATTTAAATTTGAGAAGAAATATGAACTGGCTCAGAAACCCAGTATAAACATTAGTCTTTAGCAACCGTTAGTGGGATTGGTATTACTGTTTATCTCTGATGGCACATGCACTGTCAGACCAGTGTTACTTGAAAAAAACCCCACGTGGTTAAAGATAGGAAATGTCTATGCTTCTCACAAGTATGTCTCTTTACTAAACGCCGGCAAGTTGGGTTTACCCCAGTATTCGCTGAATGAAGAAAAACAACATATAATATAATATACAGAATATGTACTCGTTATAACTTACATTTTAAACGGCAAGCCTACAGCTTGACTTATATTTAAAGCTTCCCGTGAAATAAGTTATATTTTAAAAAATCACTCATTATGAATTAGGAATATCTGCGTATTTCCGTCACCACTCATGATGCATGTAGCATTTATAAGTTTGTTTAGAAAAATATACTCGACTGAGTAGTTAGCAGTTAAATTAAATTCATTATGGCTACATGTGTGTTAAGCTAGAAATATGATTTATTCTGCTTTCCACTGTATGCGTCACTAGAAAATAATACAGACTTATAAATTAATCGCTCTGCACCAAATCTAACTAGGGAAATAAATAAACGATTAACCACTTTAAACATTTCGCAAAATACTAGATATACTAGATATAATATTTTACCTCAAACAGAACTACGTATCACAACGAAACTAAGAGACATCACTTATAAGTTTAAGTGTTCTAGAACGAAGTGACCACGTCTACTGTAAAATGGAGAATGAGTGAAGTTAGTTTCAAACTCGGGCCAATATCTTAAAATTAGACACAAGCCCCAACTTATTTCGCAAACGAAATAATCTCCCCTCGTACGTGTAAAACACCTACGTCAGCTTAATGCATGTCGTAACTGCCATCAGTGACCGAGAGTACGCGTGTCAGTTGCAACTCTCAGACAACCCGTCTGCAGTACGGAACGCAATTTCACACTTCGCCGGACTATCCCGACGAAAACTCACGCAGTTGATGCAAAAGGTAGACAGTCCGTCTGCCTGCCATGTCCGACGGAGTGAATTCTCACACCCCAGGCCCAGAAATCTGGTCAGGCAGCGCTCTGACCGGGAAATCTGCAGACGAATGTCTGGCGAGAACCGTATATTCACAGCTATCGTTCGACCGGCAGAGACTGACATCTACGTAATACCATCACTAGTGCGATTCTCAGTTTTTGAGAAAAGAACCAGGTAAACGTTAAGAATGGGGAAGAAAATATTTTTCGCAAACGAATGGATGCAAAAAATACAGGGAAAAGGTAAAGAGTTTTTAATAAAAATTTAAGAATCCGGGTGAAGGAAAAAGAAGAGAATGTAGGCAATTTATGATCAATAAACCTATGTGACAATTGTGACTGACGCTGTGCTTGTCTTTGTGCCGCTCCATGTTGCCGTCGTATTACTGCTTCTGCTAGAGTCTCGCTTGCTCGTTGTGATTGACGCGATCGTCTCTTCCGCTTAGCTTCTGCAGCTCGTTTTGCAGCCATCTTGTCATTTTGATCGATAATAATAAGTTTGTAATACTTTAAATTAAAATTTTGTTTTGAAGAAACAATCAAAAACTTACATTTTAAGGTTATTTTTAACAAAATGATGAGTTAAATCCGTTTCCGGAATGAAATTGGGTTCTACGCCGACTTTTCTTCTTTGAGTGTTACTATTTTCGGGAGAGTACATACATGGGAAACAATAAAATTAAAGTCTAACTTTCAACCACATCCCTTCGACGTGACCGACGTACAAACGACGAGAATTATTGATTGTGATGACGTTGTTCACGTTTTTGTTTCTTTACATTTTTACTGGATGGTGCAGCCTGCCATTTGCCCAAGCCTCTTTAGTAACCTTTTACGACATGCTTGATAAAGTACAATGTTACTATCCTGTGATCTCCTTTCAGGCCCCGATAACACATGAGTATTCCATAACTTGGTTCCAAAATATCTAAACTCTTTGACTTAATTCACCATGGTAACCTTATCTTGTAGGATAAATAGCTACCTAAACTACCGCTGCAGGAGCACGTGACTGCTTTGTGCAAGCTTCTTGCAAGTGGAGCCAGTCGTAGTGGCGGTTCTATGCTTCATAGGGATCGAAAAGGAAATATGATGATTATGTTAGGCCCATATTTTCGTGACCATCGGCACACGAGTGGTGATGTGGTCAGTATCACGCCGGCCGCCTTAACCTTCCCAGAGTTGCTCTGGTACCCAATTCATGAGGCTGGTTCGACCCCGGAGCCGTGTGCGGTCTAAAAAATCCCACCTCAACTGAGGATCGAACCATGGACCACCGAGCTAGGAAGACAGTGCGCTAACCACTGCACTACCGCGGCCCCCCCCCCCCCAACAACCAAATATAAAAGACCTTGTGGTCTGGTTAATTTTCTAACAGCTTAGAATGTCTTTAAGAGGGAAAAGATGTTGAGTAGGAATAATATCTGCGAGCTGGTACTGTTTCTGTTTTGGATGAGCAAATCTTACTATATCATCTCTGTCATAATATACTTATGTATGTGTTCTTTCAATTCCTGTTGGCTTCTTATAGACATTGAGCCAGCACTGCAGCAGGCCGCTTCACATGATTCCAGCGTCAAAGTCACCGTGCGTTTGTTGTAGTGGTTTCTGTAACAATTTGTTTGACATGATGAGATTACCAGTCTCTTGCACAACCTCATATAGTTCACCTCTTACGACATGCATGAATAAGGATTAGTACTATTTTTGTATTCTTCTCAAAGACCCTAGGGAAGCTACCTGGGGCAGCATGAGTGTACGACTTCTGCTCCATTAGACGTGTCGCAATAGGAGACTGGTATGAAGTAGTGCACATGGCTGGCTCTGCTAGTTTTCTGTATGACAAAGTATTAAAGATTGTATTCACCGCAATCTGTAAGTGACCAGGCAACCTTATAAGAATTGTGTTTTGGCTTCAAGTATCTTTATGAGTCATGTGTGTTTATTAGATAACGTGCCTTAACAATGTCCCTGTACAAAGTATTAAAGATTGTATTCACCGCAATCTGTAAGTGACCATTTGTTAGTCCTATAATTGGTTATAGGAAAGTTATAGAGACGATTTAGTCTATAAGAGTCTGGGTCGTTCCATTAAACAGTTAAAAATTTGAAAAGTCACTTGAGTACAATTTCAAAATTTATTATGTACAACTATCTAATTTCGTAATGAAAAGTGAGTGTTGAACTATGGTGATTATGGTTATGTAAATTATTTTACAACACAAATGTTCCCTCACTGTTAATTATATTAGTCTGTCTCTGTTAATCTATTCCCTAATGTCTCATCATATGACCGTTTGAAGTCTCACTGGAATATTCTCTAGTTTACCCAACTTTGAATCAGCACTTGTCCAGATATGGGTTGACACATAACACAGTTTGTCTGTAAGTCACACTTCAATCCAATCCCAGCAATCAGGGGGAAAAAAGGCTATGAAACACTTCAACCTCTAAGCGCCTGTTATGGTTAGGTAGCAGGATCGAAGGTCCACTTGACTTCAGGGTTTTTTGAGATTTGACTATAGAACCTGGAACGAGAAGGATCGAGTGGCTAGGCAATGTCATGGAGACCTATTACATCTTATGGTGTGATGAGATGAGGGTGTCATCAGATGTCTGTATGTATGATAAATGATACATGGCTGTGTATGATTTAGATATACAGAGACAGACTGGTGTCTACTGCAAAACATTGTCTCAAATACAATAATACATGAATAATCAAAACAATATGAATATATGGACAGGATGCAACCTTTTCTGTCCTCACCTACATGCCAAGTCAGTACTGGTCTTGCTGGTGGGTTATAGACCCAGAAAAAAACCCAGAATAGTTATATTTAGCCCTGACAAGGACTGTGGTGGTTATATTTCAGGTTTTCCAATCTTCAGCATCATATCCACAAAAACAATATGTCCGATACATTCACTACACATTAAAATCTGAAATAAAATTGATTTATGCACATAAATATATATAGTAAACCTACACACCCTCTAAGATCAATTCCAAGCTCTTATGAAGACTGTAATCTGTGAAGAAGATCTGCCCTTCATGCAGTGGCAACTGACGTAGTCTAGACAGAACTCTACTTGTCTTCTGGCTGGGTTTTAGTTGTGTGTGATTTTGAACTGAGCGTTCACGCCTTAAATTTTGTAAGCGCGGGCGTCTCGGAGGCCAACAGTGTTTGGTCCCTTTCAAGCACTGAAAATTTCTCTTCTTTTGAGTATTATGTGCTTCTGCCCCATCTATCGCTCCAATACACACTCACTCAAGTTTATCCAGCACGTTGTCTTATCTTTCCTTTATCTTCCCCTACTGGAAGCTTCCTTTTCATATGCTTAAACCTACAATCGTATAAAGCATGTATTTACCATAAATTTATAATGATTATCCCTAGGTTAGGCCTGTGATGTGAAAATCCAATAAAACTGCAAATATCTAATTATATACATACTTCTTCCAACTTTCCTTTTGGATTGATTTCCATTCCTGCATATCCCTTCTGTGAAAATCTTTAATATTTATCACATTTCACTTATACATTGTCCCTTCTTCTTCTTCTTTGATCCTTAGCCGCCGACCGTCAAAGCAGTAAGTGGCCATTACGCCTGGTGGCGTCTTGTAGGGCAACAACAAATTGATTCCACTTTACTCGGTCGGCGGCCATCCTTCGTACAGTGCCCCAACTCTGGTTCATTCTTTGCATCTCAGCCTCCACAGTCCTCCGCCAAGTTGTTTTTGGTCGGCCTCACTTTCGTTTTCCTTCCGGGGTCCATAGCATAGCTGTTCTTGTGATGGCATCGGGGTCTCTTCTGAAGACATGGCCAACCCAGCTCCAGCGTCTGCCAGCTATGATGGTGTGCATGTCCTCTTGCTTGCTCCGAGTAAGCAGATCTTGGTTGGTGATAATATTCGGCCAAAAGATTCGGAGAATTTTCCTTAGGCATGTTTTGTGAAAAGAGGACAATTTCGACATTTCCTTCTTTGTAACTCTCCAGCTCTCCGCGCCATAGAGAAGCACAGAAAGCACACAGCTCTGATATAATCCTAATTTCGTGCTTGTGCTGCACATTGTCCCTGTACAAACGAAATTATGTTTCTAACATTCGACACGTTTCTCCGCCATGGTGAACCGGCTTCGCTCTGATAACATAGCCGACTGCGCATGCGCGACAGCTACTATTTTTAGAATGCTTAGTTACCGTGTACAGTTCAAGGCTTTCACAATTTTATTCTTCCGTTGTCCGTTCTCTCAGTCAATTAACTAAGCGTGTTTTTGCACACTTTGCTACATTGGCGCCATCTTTTTTAAATTTATTATTGTAAACACACGCTGAAGTTATACCTCTCTTTTCTTTCCTTCCACAGCAATTGGGTGTCGACTTAAAAAGTCTGCTCCCACATTTTCTTTTCCAAGAATGTACTTTACCGTAAACGAGTACGAAGCTAGAAGAAGACTCCACCTTAAAAATTTGGAGTTTAACTTTTTGGACACTGCCAGAAACGTTAAAGGCTGGTAATCACTTTCCACCATGAAATGTTTCCCGTAAAGATAAGGGGAAAATTTTTCGATGGCCCAGACTAAAGAAAGACATTCTCGCTCTATCGTTGAATAATTCAATTCTGTTGAATTTAGCTTTCGACTGGCATAAGCCACTGGTAGTAATTCTTCTGGCTGAGTTTTTGACTTTTGTAATAGGGTCGCACCTATTCCCACATTGCTTGCGTCCGTTCTTAACACAAATTCTTGTGTGATATCGGGCAGGGTAAGGATGGGTATGCTGGTGAGTTTTTATTTTAGCTCGGTATAAGCTTGCTCACACTCAGCATTCCATTGGATCCTATCCGGATGTCCTTTCTTAGTCAAATTAGTCAACGGTGCACACAATGAATTGAAACGGGGTATATATTTCTGGTAGAATCCACATAAGGAGACAAACGACCTTACATCTTTCTTCGTTTGAGGTCTTGGCGCCTTTCTCAACGTTTCTACATTCTTGGGGTCAGGAGACATGTGGCCCGTAGAAATCGTGTGACCAAGGAATTCCAATTCCTTACACCCAATATAGCACTTGGTGGGTCGTGCAGTCAATCCTGTTTCTCTTAAACGGTCAAACAACATAGATAGTGCTTTTATATGCTCCTCAAATGTGTTGGTAGCAACAAGAATGTCATCCATAAAGTTAGTGATATGGGAATTTTTTAGAGGTTCCAATAATTTCCTCATCATTCTTGAAAAAATACTTGGAGCATTTTTCAGCCCAAATGGTAGTACATTAAATTCATAGTGTCCCTCTGATGTGCTAAATTCCAGCATTTTCCTAACTTCTAGTTTCACTGGTATTTGGTAGTATCCCTTGCTTAGATCTACTTTGGAAAAATACCTAGCTTTACTGAGTGTAGAGGGACAGCTGGTTGGTATCAGGTAATGGGTCCACCTGAGATTCTGTGATAGCATTCAGTTTCCTGTAATCTATACACAACCTATGTTCACCACTAGGTTTGCTTAATAGCACCACACTTGAACTGTAGGGAGATTCTGACTTCGAGATAATTTTCTCCTTTAATAAATGATCAATCTCTTCCCTGAGTGCCTGTGCTTTCGCATAAGGAATGGGGTAGGTTCTCATACATACCGGAGTGGGGTCAGAAACAGTCATATCATACTCCAACAAATGTGTGCATCCAGGCTTATCGGTGAGCACATCAGCATGAGTTTCTAACATTTCCTGAACTTGCTTCCTCTGCTCAAGAGTTAAATGATCACTAATATTTACTTGAGCATAACTGTCTGTAGCTGTTAATGGATATTCTATAGAGGATAATGGTTCATCTGTCATTTCTGTTGCAATGGCTAAGGTCATGATATGTTCAACCTCTGCAGCTTCCCTGTCATAATACTTTTTAAGTAGATTGACATGATATATCTTCTCTTTTCCCTTCTTGTCAATCTTGTAATTGGTCCTGGAAAGTTTTTCCAGTATGACATAGGGTCCTTGCCATCTAATTTGCAATTTATTATTGCTGCTGGGCAACAGTAATAAGACTTTCTCTCCCACTTCAAGTTCCCTATCCTTAGCTTTTTTATTGTAGTAAGCAGCATGCTTCCTCCTGGCCTGTCTTAAGTTCTCATTTGCCAGTTTCCAACCAGTTTTTAATCTAGATGTTAACTCATTGACATATTGGTATGAGGAAGCCACTGTTTCTTCTGCTTTTCCATCAGTCCATGTCCGCAGCAATGCTTCCAGTGGACCTTTGATTGGTCTACCAAACAACAAAGTAGCTGGAGCCAATCTAGTTGAGTTATGTGGGACTTCCCTGTATGCAAATAGTGCAGCAGATACGTATGTATCCCAAGTATCAGGTTTTTCACTTGCCAGCTTTCTCAGAATGGAGATAAGGGTCCCATTGAACCATTCTACTTGTCCATTCCCTTGAGCGTGATAATGACTACAATGATAGTGTCTGGCTTGAAATATCCTGAATACCTCTTGTGTTAGCTTTCCCTTAAACTGAGAACCATTGTCAGTCAATATTTGATGTGGGAAACCTAATCTGGTGAATATTGCTAACAATGCCTCTGCCACATGTTTTGAATCAATAGATGCCATGGCTACGGCTTCTCCCCATATTGAGCAAGTATCAACCAAGGTTAAAATATAAGCATTTCTCTTCTTGGTCCTAGTGAGGGGTCCAACAATATCCACTGCAACACGTTCAAAAGGGGTTCCCATAATGGGCATTTCTCCCAGTGTTGCTGGGGCAGTCCTATGTTTAGGAGCTACTCTTTGGCACTCTGGGCAGGATCTCACATACCTCTTTATGTCCTCTGTGATCCCTGGCCAGAAATAGTGACAGGCTATTCTTTGTCCAGTGGCCCCTATTCCCATATGTCCACTGAAGGTTATAGCATGTCCTAGAGTCATAACCTTCTCTTTATATGATTTTGGCACTACCAGCTGTTCATGTCCTTTAGATCCTGTTCCAGCTTTTCAATAGAGTAAGCCATTTTTCATGTAGAAGTCTCCTTTGTCTGGAGGGTTATGTGCCTTTGGCAATTTGCCAAAACAAGGCTTCAATGTGCGGACTGCTGTTTGAGCCTTTTTCATTTCTTCTGGAAGAGTATTAATTATGTTTTCCTCCATTTTCTTGGAGCTTGCCCTAGTCTGGACTGTTGCCATAACTACAGGTTTTATAGGTTCTCCAAGAAAAACATACCTACATCCTAGTATCAAGGGGTAAATAGGATCTTCCATCACTGCTGCTTTGATTTTTCCTTCTACATAGCGAGATCTTATGTCGATTCGGGCTATGGGTAGTGTCATGGTTCCTGCTCCCTTGATTGGTCCTCTGATTTCCACTGTTTCTGTGGTTATCTGGTCAAGCCTCACCAGAGAAGAGCACACTACTGAATCAAAATCTAAGCCTGTATCATATAAACACAGTACTTTAGTGCCATTTAAGGTCACTTCCTCACAGACAGGGGGATGATGGAGGTCCTTCTGACTAACTGCCAAGTCCTTCCTTCCCTTGTTCCCTGTTGTTAGACATGCAGCATGATGAGGAGGATTCTTCCTTCTGCATTCTGCAGTATTGTGGTTACTCATTTGGCAAGTTGTACACCACTTTCCTTCCTTTCTTGAAGGTTTCTTGTCTGATCCTAGCGGGTTCTTGTCTTTATTCTCATATCTTGGTTTGTACTTAGCTGTATTGTCTTTTTGTTCAAACTTGGTTGGGTTTTGATTTGGTTTAAAACTTTCTCCCTGTTTCCTCTTATTCACTTGAGACATGGGATGAGCCAGTTTATGACTCTCTGCATAGATGCTTATTTCCACTAATCTCTCTCTCTCTCTTATGTTCTACTAGAAAGGTCTTTGTCTCAGGAGACATGGACTCCAAGAGTTGTTCTATTAAAATCATCTCCTTGATCCCTTCAAAATCCTGAGTAAAATTCCCTAACTGGCACCACCTCAGCAAATACATCTCTAACCTTGCTGAAAACTGCTGATATGTCTCTCCTGTTAGAAGTTTAGCAGTTCTAAATCTTCTTCTATAACGTTCTGCATTTTGTTCATACCTAACCAACAATGCTTGTTTTAAGGCTTCATAATTGTTCTGATCTTCTCTTGGAAGTTTTAAGAACACATTATAAGCTACTCCTTTCAATCCTTGTGACAACTTCAAATTCCACTTCTCTTTTTCCAAGCCATATGTAGTAGCCAATCGCTCATACCTGTCAAGGAAATCTTCGATTCATTCGTCCTTTTCAACAAATGGATCCAAATGAAAGTTCATGGCTCCATTTGAAGTACTTTGGCTGGAACTATTTTCAGAGTGAGATGAGCTGCTCCCATCCCTATTAGCCGTTACCTGGAGTTCAAGTTCTTTGCCACCTCCTTTCTTCGGCTTCCAACATTAGTCTCTTTTCTTCTTTATCCGCTTCCCATCTTTTGGCTTCTCTTTCAGCTTCCCATCTGTTGGCTTCTATTTCAGCTTCCAATCTTTTGGCTTCTCTTTCAGCTTCCAATCCTTTGTCCTCTCTATCCAAATATTTGTCCACTTCAGTTGCAACATACTGGATAAGAACATCACCTGCCAATCCTACGTCCTTTCCCTCCTGCATGATCGCAGATCAAAACTTCACCAAATCAGCCATGACTATATGTAATAGGGTATCTAGTTTTACCTTTTACCAAGTTATCTTAATTAAATTTAATTAACCAATTGAACAAAGTAAATTCCAAGTAACTGTGTGAGCTTCAACAGTTTCCTAAGTACTAAATAGTACTTTTACTAAACAAAAAAATCAATTATAGAATTAAATTCAAAAAAATTTACTTTACAAACTACTTGTGGCACTAGACAGATTAAAGATAGTTGAAATATATAGAATATAGCTCAGGATACACAAGAATATTCCGCGAACGAGCCCCCTCTGTGGCGTAAGGTTTTTCTTGTATGAAGATAGTGTTAAAAGAAGAATTAGAATTCTCTCCAGAATGTATGAAGTCCCAGTGTCAGAGAAGAGCACTGGTATCACTAGTGAGCTACGGCTGCGAATACTCTAAGCTAGACAATAGTTTAAGGCTTCAGAAATATACTTTGCCACCTAAGCTGTAGTAACTCCCGTGATATTATAACAAATCAGAAAAAGTAACTCAACCTAAACAGTAAAACATTTGAAAAGTCACTTGAGTACAATTTCAAAATTTATTATGTACAACTACTTGTATCTAATTTGGTAATGAAAAGTGAGTGTTGAACGATAGTGATTATGGTTATGTATTACATCAAATTGATAATATATTTATAAGTTTAACCTTAACCAAAAAGTCCCCATGGGACCTTTAAATTATTTTACAACACAAATGTTCCATCACTGTTAATTATATTAGTCTGTCTCTGTTAATCTATTCCCTAATGTCTCATCATATGACCGTTTAAAGTCTTACATTAGCCACTGAAATATTCTCTAGTTTACCCAACTTTGAATCAGCACTTGTCCAGATATGGGTTGACACATAACACAGTTTGTCTGTAAGTCACACTTCAATCCAATCCCAGCAATCAGGGGGAAAAAAGGCTATGAAATACTTCAACCTCTAGGCTCCTGTTATGGTTAGGTAGCAGGATCGAAGGTCCATTTGTCTTCAGGGTTTTATGAGATTTGACTATAGAACCTGGAACGAGAAGGATCGAGTGGCTAGGCAATGTCATGGAGACCTATTACATCTTATGGTGTGATGAGATGAGGGTGTCATCAGATGTCTGCATGTATGATAAATGATACATGGCTGTGTATGATTTAGATATAGAGAGCCAGACTGGTGTCTACTGCAAAACATTGTCTCAAATACAATAATACATGAATAATCAAAACAATATGAATATATGGACAGGATGCAACCTTTTCTTCCCTCACCTACATGCCAAGTCAGTACTGGTCTTGCTGGTGGGTTATAGACCCAGACAAAACAGAATAGTTATATTTAGCCCTGACAAGGACTGTGGTGGTTATATTTCAGGTTTTCCAATCTTCAGCATCATATCCACACAAACAATATGTCCGATACATTCACAACACACCAAAATCTGAATAAAATTGATATTATTCACATACATATATATAGTAAACCTACACACCCTCTAAGATCGATTCCAAGCTCTTATGAAGACTGTAATCTGTGAAGAAGATCTGCCCTTCATGCAGTGGCAACTGACGTAGTCTAGACAGAACTCTACTTGTCTTCTGATTGGGTTTTAGTTGTGTGTGATTTTGAACTGAGCGTTCACGCCTTAAATATTGTAAGCGCGGGCGTCTCGGAGGCCAACAGTGTTTGGTCCCTTTCAAGCACTGAAAATTTCTCTTCTTTTGAGTATTATGTGCTTCTGCCCAATCTATCGCTCCAATACACACTCACTCAAGTTTATCCAGCACGTTGTCTTTTCTTTCCTTTATCTTCCCCTACTGGAAACTTCCTTTTCATATGCTTAAACCTACAATCGCAAAATGCATGTATTTGTCGTGAAACATTCTAAATCCACATATCTAAATTAAAAAGTAAATGTAAAGCCTAACGAATTAATTCAATAAAAGGAAAGAAGAATGGTAAAAGAACAGTGCGGTCACAATAGCGTACGCCTGTGTTATAGAACGTCATACTAGCTAAACAAGAAAACCCCTTTTTATGCTCCGTCTGCATAATTGTAACGCTTTCACGTTTGCTAGTAAAGCCTACTGCATCAACTACACGCGTTTCTAAAAATAAAACTGGTAC
This sequence comes from Oreohelix idahoensis, assembly GCA_024509875.1. Lineage (NCBI taxonomy): Eukaryota > Metazoa > Mollusca > Gastropoda > Stylommatophora > Oreohelicidae > Oreohelix > Oreohelix idahoensis. Next base: position 343,050 of record JAMPIV010008841.1, read on the forward strand.
TATATTTCTTGTACGACCTTGAGATACGCACACTGCTTAATGACCTAGATTTAATATTACATTAATGTCATTATGCACTACGTAAACGAAGACAGACGGGCTTAGAAGAGAGAGAGAGAGAGAGAGAGAGAGATGTACGGAGGAACGCATGCAATACTACCACGTCGTCTCGCGATATAAAATTAATGCCACCCCACGCGAAAGGCATGCAGGCTTGATTTTTTTCAAATAAACAGGGACAAAAAACACTACCAATACGAGATAAGGTTTAAAAAAACCTGTTTAATGCTTATTAGGAAACATGACACAATACTGTTTTATGTCTGAAATCCTGACATTAGCCTGATAGTACAGAAGACATCCCATCGTATAGAAGTGAACGGGTGGTAGAAGAAAATACATATTTTGAACGAAGCCACTTGGCTCCATTAAACTTATATATTTGGGTGCCTTAGGACTTGCTGACAAAGAATATGTTAGGTGTTATGCCAATAGTCTAATAATTAACAAATTATAGCCAAAATACTATAGTGGTGTTGTCTGACAACACAGGATCATATTTGCTCATAATGGCGTGTTTGGACACTGCTTTAGGGGAAATGAGGCCACCACGTTAGACCCGATTTGATTGGCTAGAATAATATGTAAGGCGAAACATGATTAGTCGACTGCAAATACTATTTTTGGTTGTTAATGGAAACGGTAGGAAGGGTACATTTTTTTCAAAGGTTTTTGTAAACATGGTCTCATTGGCTAGACTATTTGATATAGTCAATTAGGAGCGTCTGTTCAGTGCCACTTTTTGAAAATAAACTTTGAGAACCAGCTCATATTTTTCTAATAAAAGCCTGGGACAGAGGCAGATCGGAATTGTGCCATAACTCATCGCCAGTCAACGTACTTGTTTAATATTTCCTTGAATTGTGGTAAGCTAGACATATTTGATATCTTTTTGATGAAAATTGAATGTGAATTGATAAATTTATGTCTGTATGTGTGTGGTTCAGTAACAAACATGAGGCAAAGCCTAGATATTGCTCCACCATGAACAAAACTTGTCGGAGAGGAGTATAACTGTATGGGATTGCCAAATAGTACTATGACACCTATCTTATTGAATAGAAGGAAATAATGCTGGAATTGCAGAGGCGTTGTAACCATTAGGGAGAGGAATACTGGTGTATATTGTTACATGAGAAGCTAGCAGTTGGCCTACCGCGCTGAACTCGGTGTTTGTTATGTATTGTGCTTCAGTGTGGAAATAGATTATAAATTAGTTCTGAAGTAGGAGGTACAACCTTCTTATTTCAGGGACCGTGGTACTAAAGTATTAAAGCAGCACCTGGTCTGAGTTTTGCTGAATCCAGAGGCTGGTAGCATACTCCTTGGTCAAGATATCGACCAGTGTTGTTTCTCAAGAAAACGGCGAAGCAAGCGAGCAGAGGAGACAGTTTTCCTGCCGCCCACACAGAAGTTAAGATTTCGTTGGCCAGAGCAGCTCAATCTTGTGTATACCCCCTCTAAAATTGACTGTACATTAAATCAAGAGGGACAGTTATTTGTTTCAAATAAAAGAAACTGTGAACCTTTCCAATATTATTTCCACCAGAAACAAACACATGAAGTCATGATGACAAACAACAACCTAACTTGAAAAGCCAGTATTACCTCATAGTACTACATCACAACTTACACACATATTGTAATAATAATATATGTAATACAAAGATCCTATCTATAAATTGTGTACATACAACTTGTGATTACATTTGATTGTGATTCCTGATTCACTTTGTAGTTGAATCAGGATATCTATTGTTGAAAGGAATTAATACATATTTTAAAAGTTAACACTTGACTTATTAAGATAGTCTTATAGAGTGTTCTGTGTATGTGAGTGTCACAGTGTTGTAAAGTATTGTGGATTAAATTAAATTGTTTATCTGTCTGTTGGTTGTTGTGAACATACACTTCATCACTATCATAACCCTAGACATTCAACGTAGTCATCACAATATTCCAGAATAAGTCTGACTGAGGTCTAAATGTGGTAGCAAAGTAAGGTCATCTGTAATACACCACACTTATTAGATACAGATACCTTCACAGCTGATCTCAGTCAGTACACTAAGTCCCCTATAAATATTTATAACATCCCACTTTACCACATATATTGGGGGCTCGTCCGGGATTTTGAATATTCTCCTATTATATATATTGGGGGTAATTCACTTCAGAGAATAATAAAAATTTAAAAGGTATCCTTGGGTGGAAAATAAATAAGGTTGAGCTCTCAGTGCTTGTTTTTGTCCTTAGATAATTAGTTATAGATTGACTTGTTTAAGTTAGACATTGTATAAATTTCAATGTTAGAAAATGGCCGACCTGGCAAAATTTCGATCTGCTGCTAATCAGGCTGCTAAAGAGTTAGGAATGGACGGGCAAGTTGTGATTGCCTATGTCACTACTGAATGTGACAAATTTATTGAACGCGAAGAAAAAAGATTAGAAAAAGAAGCTGAAAGAAAGTTAGAGGCTGAAAAAGAAATTAAGAGGTTGCAGATTGAGGCTGACAAAGAGGCTAGGGCATTGGAGGCTGAGGCTAAGAAGTTCCAAATGGAGGCAGAAAGAGAAGAAAAGAGACAGGCTGCAGAGAGGGAAGCAGAAGATAAGAGATTACAGAGGGAAGCAGAAGATAAAAGATTACAAAGGGAGCACGAGTTACGACTAAGGGAGTTGGAATTTCAAGGCCATGCTCCTGAAAATGATGCCAGTCCCTTTACCTCTGATGCCTCTGCTAGTCAGGGAGCCTCAACCTCAGCTATGAACTTTCATTTAGATCATTTTGTTGAGAAAGAAGATGATATCGAGAGCTATCTAAATAGATATGAACTATTAGCTACCACGTATGGGTTAGAGAGAGAAAGGTGGAGCTTAAAGTTATCACAAGGGCTTCGTGGTACAGCTTATGAAGATTTTGCCAAAATGAGCAGAGATGATCAAGAAAATTATGATATGCTAAAGCAGGCTCTTTTGTTAAGATATGAAAAGAATGGAGAATTTTATAGAAAAAAATTTAGGAATGCTAAACTACTGTCAGGTGAAACCTATCACCAGTTCTCTGCACGGTTAGAGACATACTTGGAGAAATGGACGGCTCTGGGGAAAACCCAAGATCTTAAGGAAATGATCCTTATAGAACAACTAAGAGAGTCCATGGCTCCAGACATAAGAAAGTTTCTCATGGAACAAGGTGCAGAGAGACTGGGTGAGTTACTAAATCTCGCTGAAAGGTATCAGGCAGCTCAAGCAGAGGTAACAAGTAATAAAAAGAAACAGGTAGATAATTTTAAGGCACCACAAAACTTTAATAAATTTGATCCTAGAGATCAGAACAAAGGTAAGCACCAGTTTTGATAGGCCACGGTATGATAATGAAAATAAAACCCCACAATTCGATGAAAGGAAATTTGATGAAAGAAAATCTTTCAACCAAGGAAGGAAGTGGTGTAAAAAGTGTAAGATGAACAATCACACCACTGAAAATTGTAGGAATAAAACTCCTAATTTCGCTGCTATGAAATCTGGGAAGAAGGGAACAAAGGTCAAACCTGAGGAACTACAGGAACCGTACCACCCCCCAGTGTGTGAAGATGTAATCTGTAATGGTGTCACCAAAAGGTGTTTATATGATACAGGTTTAGATTATGATTCAGTTGTGAGTTCTCACCTGGTGCAAGCAGATCAATACACCACAGAAACAGTGGAGATTCAAGCTGCAACCAAGGAAGTAGCGACCATGACACTCCCTATCGCTAAGATACATGTAAAAACGCGATATGTGGAGGGAATAATCAAAGCAGCAGTGATAAATGAACCAATCTACCCTCTGATATTGGGGTGTAGATATGTCTTCCTGGGGAATCCCAAGAGACCTGTGATATTGGCAACGGTGCAGACCAGATCACAGTCTAAACAGGAGGAGGAAAATCCAATAAATACTCACCCAGATGAGATGAGGAAGGCACAGGCGGAGGACAAAACACTCAAGCCGTGTTTCAAGAAGTTGCCCAAATGTCATACACCTCCAGGCAAGGGAGAATTTTATATGAAGAACAAGTTGATTTATAGGAAGGCTGGACCTGAATCCAAAGGTCACGGACAGCTGGTCCTTCCCACTTCATATAGGACAAAAGTGTTGGAACTAGGGCATGCGATTCCCGTCAGTGGTCATATGGGGATCAGCGCAACAGGACAGCGTATAGCTTGTCACAATTTCTGGCCAGGGATAACTGAAGATATCAAACGATATGTAAAATCCTGTCCAGAGTGCCAACGAGTAGCACCTAAGCATTGGACTGCACCAGCAACTCTAGGGGAAATGCCCATAGTGGGAACACCCTTTGAGAGAGTTGCCGTGGACATTGTGGAACCTCTCACTCGAACCAAGAGAAGGAACAGCTACATTCTGACTCTGGTGGACACTTGTTCTATGTGGGGAGAGGCGGTAGCCCTGTCATCCATTGACTCTAAACATGTGGCAGAGGCATTACTCACAATTTTCACAAGGTTAGGCTTTCCCAATCAAATCATGACTGATAATGGCTCTCAGTTCAAGGGGAAACTAACAGAAGAAGTTTTCAGGATCTTCCAGGCCAAACACTTCCATTGTAGTCTGTACCATCCCCAAGGGAACGGCCAAGTGGAAAGATTTAATGGTACGTTGATGTCGATCCTGAGAAAGTTGGCACATGAAAAACCAGATACATGGGACCAGTACCTTCACGCCGCCCTCTTTGCTTATCGGGAGGTACCCCATAGTTCAACCGGTATGGCCCCGGCAACATTATTATTTGGAAGGCCAATAAAAGGTCCACTCGAAGCTCTGTTAAGAACGTGGACTGATGAAAAGGCAGAGGAAAATATTACATCCTCATACCAATATGTGAATGAGCTGACCACTCGTTTAAAAACTGGCTGGAAACTTGCCAATGAAAATTTGAGACAAGCCAGGAAAAAACATGCTGCCTATTACAACAGGAAAGCTAAAGACAGAGATTTGGCTGTGGGAGAGAAGGTACTGCTTCTTCTACCCGGTAGTCAAAATAAGTTACAAATTGGATGGCAAGGTCCATATACAGTTCTAGAGAATTTATCTAGAACAAATTATAAGATAGATAAGAAGGGGAAAGAAAAAATCTATCATGTGAATCTCCTGAAGAAATATTTGGGAAGAGAAAATCAGGAAGAGACACACTTGTTGACCTTGTCCATTGCAATGGAGATGAAAAAGGAACCACTTTCATCATTTGAATATCCATTACATCCCTGTGAGACAGCGGCACAGGTGAAAATCAGTACACATTTATCGAAAAATCAGAAGGAGAGAGTGCAACAGGTTCTAGATGATCATACAGAGGTGTTAACGGACCGACCGGGGCATACAAACTTATTGGAATATGATATGAAACTGATAGACCCCACACCTGTCTGTATGAAAGCCTATTCGATTCCTTTTGCTAAGGAGAAAGCCTTGAAGGAAGAGATAGACTATTTGTTGAAGGAAGGAATAATTTCGCACAGTGAATCTTCGTATAGTTCCAGTGTGGTGCTCTTAAGGAAACCCTCTGGAGAACATAGACTCTGTATAGATTACAGGAGACTGAATGCTATTACAGAAAGTCAGGTGGATCCATTGCCGGATACAAATCAGTTGTTTGCCAGGCTAAATAAAGCTAAATATTTCTCAAAAGTGGATCTGAGCAAAGGATACTATCAGATTCCAGTAAAGCCTGAGGTTAGACCGTACCTAGCTTTTAGTACCTCAGAGGGACACTATGAGTTTAACAGATTGCCATTTGGATTGAAGAATGCGCCTAGTGTCTTTTCTAGAATGATGAGAAAATTGTTGGATCCTCTGAATAATCCATGCATCACAAACTTCATGGATGATATCCTTATAGCAACAGAAACATTTGAGGAACACATTGACTCTCTGAACATGCTGTTTAATCGACTTAGAGAAGCGAATTTAACAGCCCGACCAACTAAATGTTGTGTTGGATGTAAAGAATTAGAATTCCTGGGACACACAGTCCATCAGGGAAACATGACCCCTGACCCCAAGAATTTAGAGAAACTAAAGAAAGCCCCGAGGCCACAAACCAAGAAAGACGTGAGATCCTTTGTCTCATTATGTGGTTTCTACCAAAAGTATATCAAAAACTTTAATTCCATATGTGCACCGTTAACTGATTTGACACGCAAAGGACATCCAGATCGAATTACATGGACAGCACAGTGTGAAGTGGCATACCAGGAATTGAAGGAAAAGCTCACAAGCAAACCTATTTTGAAATTACCTGACTTAAGTCAAGAATTCATTGTGAGATCGGATGCAAGTAATATCGGGTTGGGCGCGACCCTGTTACAGAAATCAGATGCACTGGATGGGGAATTAACCCCAGTGGCATATGCTAGCAGAAAGTTGAATAAAGCTGAAACAAATTATTCAACTAGCGAAAAAGAATGTCTTGCAGTAATATGGGCGATCAAGAAATTCAATATTTATCTGTATGGGAAGGCATTCAAGTTGCAAACAGATCACAAACCCTTGTCGTTTCTAGCGCAGGCTAGGCATGAAAATTCGAGGTTACTCAGATGGTCCTTACTTTTGCAGCCATTCCAGTTCAGCATAGAGTATATTTCTGGAAAAACTAACCTGGGTGCGGATTTTCTAAGCCGCCATCCGTGTGATGAGATTCACCGTAAGCACCAGGAATAATATCAAATTTCTCTATGTGTATATAGAATTATAGACTGACATATAATGTCTGTTTTAAGTGGGGAGAATTTGTCGTGAAACATTCTAAATCCACATATCTAAATTAAAAAGTAAATGTAAAGCCTAACGAATTAATTCAATAAAAGGAAAGAAGAATGGTAAAAGAACAGTGCGGTCACAATAGCGTACGCCTGTGTTATAGAACGTCATACTAGCTAAACAAGAAAACCCCTTTTTATGCTCCGTCTGCATAATTGTAACGCTTTCACGTTTGCTAGTAAAGCCTACTGCATCAACTACACGCGTTTCTAAAAATAAAACTGTACTATATTTCTTGTACGACCTTGAGATACGCACACTGCTTAATGACCTAGATTTAATATTACATTAATGTCATTATGCACTACGTAAACGAAAAGACAGACGGGCTTAGAAGAGAGAGAGAGAGATGTACGGAGGAACGCATGCAATACTACCACGTCGTCTCGCGATATAAAATTAATGCCACCCCACGCGAAAGGCATGCAGGCTTGATTTTTTTCAAATAAACAGGGACAAAAAACACTACCAATAAGGTAAGGTTTAAAAAAACCTGTTTAATGCTTATTAGGAAACATGACACAATAGTGTTTTATGTCTGAAATCCTTACATTAGCCTGACAGTACAGAAGACATCCCATCGTATAGAAGTGAACGGGTGGTAGAAGAAAATACATATTTTGAACGAAGCCACTTGGCTCCATTAAACTTATATATTTGGGTGCCTTAGGACTTGCTGACAAAGAATATGTTAGGTGTTATGCCAATAGTCTAATAATTAACAAATTATAGCCAAAATACTATAGTGGTGTTGTCTGACAACACAGGATCATATTTGCTCATAATGGCGTGTTTGGACACTGCTTTAGGGGAAATGAGGCCACCACGTTAGATCCGATTTGTTTGGCTAGAATAATATGTAAGGCGAAACATGATTAGTCGACTGCAAATACTATTTTTGGTTGTTAATGGAAACGGTAGGAAGGGTACATTTTTTTCAAAGGCTTTTGTAAACATGGTCTCATTGGCTAGACCATTTGATATAGTCAATTAGGAGCGTCTGTTCAGTGCCACTTTTTGAAAATAAACTTTGAGAACCAGCTCATATTTTTCTAATAAAAGCCTGGGACAGAGGCAGATCGGAATTGTGCCATAACTCATCGCCAGTCAACGTACTTGTTTAATATTTCCTTGAATTGTGGTAAGCTAGACATATTTGATATCTTTTTGATGAAAATTGAATGTGAATTGATAAATTTATGTCTGTATGTGTGTGGTTCAGTAACAAACATGAGGCAAAGCCTAGATATTGCTCCACCATGAAAAAACTTGTCGGAGAGGAGTATAACTGTATGGGATTGCCAAATAGTACTATGACACTTATCTTATTGAATAGAAGGAAATAATGCTGGAATTGCAGAGGCGTTGTAACCATTAGGGAGAGGAATACTGGTGTATATTGTTACATGAGAAGCTAGCAGTTGGCCTACCGCGCTGAACTCGGTGTTTGTTATGTATTGTGCTTCAGTGTGGAAATAGATTATAAATTAGTTCTGAAGTAGGAGGTACAACCTTCTTATTTCAGGGACCGTGGTACTAAAGTATTAAAGCAGCACCTGGTCTGAGTTTTGCTGAATCCAGAGGCTGGTAGCATACTCCTTGGTCAAGATATCGACCAGTGTTGTTTCTCAAGAAAACGGTGAAGCAAGCGAGCAGAGGAGACAGTTTTCCTGCCGCCCACACAGAAGTTAAGATTTCGTTGGCCAGAGCAGCTCAATCTTGTGTATACCCCCTCTAAAATTGACTGTACATTAAATCAAGAGGGACAGTTATTTGTTTCAAATAAAAGAAACTGTGAACCTTTCCAATATTATTTCCACCAGAAACAAACACATGAAGTCATGATGACAAACAACAACCTAACTTGAAAAGCCAGTATTACCTCATAGTACTACATCACAACTTACACACATATTGTAATAATAATATATGTCAATACAAAGATCCTATCTATAAATTGTGTACATACAACTTGTGATTACATTTGATTGTGATTCCTGATTCACTTTGTAGTTGAATCAGGATATCTATTGTTGAAAGGAATTAATACATATTTTAAAAGTTAACACTTGACTTATTAAGATAGTCTTATAGAGTGTTCTATGTATGTGAGTGTCACAGTGTTGTAAAGTATTGTGGATTAAATTAAATTGTTTATCTGTCTGTTGGTTGTTGTGAACATACACTTCATCACTATCATAACCCTAGACATTCAACGTAGTCATCACAATATTCCAGAATAAGTCTGACTGAGGTCTAAATGTGGTAGCAAAGTAAGGTCATCTGTAATACACCACACTTATTAGATACAGATACCTTCACAGCTGATCTCAGTCAGTACACTAAGTCCCCTATAAATATTTATAACATCCCACTTTACCACAGTATTTACCATAAATTTATAATGATTATCCCTAGGTTAGGCCTGTGATGTGAAAATCCAATAAAACTGCAAATATCTAATTATATACATACTTCTTCCAACTTTCCTTTTGGATTGATTTCCATTCCTGCATATCCCTTCTGTGAAAATCTTTAATATTTATCACATTTCACTTATACAGTGTCCCTGTACAAACGAAATTATGTTTCTAACATTCGACACTTTTCTCCGCCATGGTGAACCGACTTCGCTCTGATAACATAACCTACTGCGCATGCGCGACAGCTACTATTTTTAGAATGCTTAGTTACCGTGTACAGTTCAAGGCTTTCACAATTTTATTCTTCCGTTGTCCGTTCTCTCAGCCCATTAACTAAGCGTGTTTTTTCACACTTTGCTACAATGCCATGTCAATAGCCTTTTGCCACCGAGGCTATAGTTGGCAGATTGGACAACAATGAACTGTTGTTGATTTGAAGCGGTAATGGGTGGAGAGCGGTCACTTAACAGCTGACCGTTATTGCCTCTTCTCGTTCCATCTTGGTCTACCCTGTTCAACCTGAAAATTGGTTTTTTTTTTTTTTTTTTTTTTTCTTAATCAGCGGCACTTGGGCTTTCAGCCCTTCGACCCAATGACATGTCATTGCGAGGCTGGGGAATCTGAGGACTTTCCTTCCAACCCGGTCAGGAGCTTCGCTCCTTCCCATTCACAGAGGGTTTATCACAGGAGCTGTTCAGGTTATTCAGTCAAAATCCCGGTCGATGACACTCCTACAAATGACTGCGCCCGGGCTTGAACCTTGAAAACCTGGTCGCTAGCGCAACGTTGTAACCATTACACCAGCGCGGCTCCCAAAAATTGGTTATAATTGAGTTATTTAGTGTAATTTTATTTACTAGTTTTGTATTCAATTTTTATTTTTTATTCTTTTTTAAAATAAAGTTTTGCCTCGTTTTGGCGAGGCGCGTCCCGTTCAACCTAGTCACTTATATTAGGGCGCATGTCCAAATATAAAAGACCCTTAGGTCTGGGATGTATTAAATTGAAATAACTATTGAACATATTGAAATAACAATGACTTTTTTTTTCCTTGCGTCTGTTATTTTGCTGTTATACCCTGTTCGACCAAAACCATTTGAAGGGTTAAAAACGGTTATATTGGGGTATATAGGGTGTTAACGTCTTCGCTGGTAACATGTTCCTAGTCCTGGAAATGACTGGTCCTGAAAAGGACCACTAGCTGCCTATTAGGTCCCTGCTCGTTGTCTTTTTCGGCTGTGCGTTGATCATGACTGTCTCTATTATATTTGGTAGGAGTTCCTTTAGGGTTTTGGTAATTATTTTGTCTTTCGCCTCTTTGCTTCTTTCTCTTCCTTGATTGCTTTTTGGTAGGCGTTCCTCTAGGGTTTCGGTAATTATTTTGTCTTTAGTTTCTATGCTTCTTTCCCTTCCTTGATTGCTTTTTGTTACGATATCCTCGATGATCCTTCTCTCTGTTTCAATTCTTTTGAGGACTTCTGCGTTCTCTTCCTTTAGCTCTGCGAGTTTAGCGATGTCGACTTCTATTTGGTGTTGAATGGATTTCATGTCCTGTAACATTGCCTGGGCGCTCTGTAAGGCTCCTATTGTTTCGTCTCTTATGGTATCTGTGTCTTCGTTGTGCTGCCTGTTCTTCTCGAATTTGAGTTTTTGTTTTATGTCTCGCACCCCTGTGGTAAGTTTTATTAGTTGGGTTCTTGTATGCTGTTCCTGTTTAGCAGTGCCACATGAAGCCACTCGGTGTCTTGCTTCTCTGAAGGAGATGTTTTTGGTTACAGATTCCTTCAGTATGGCCTTTGTCTCATAGAGGATCGGACATCCACGGTATCTTGCCCCGTGGTTCCCGAGACAGTTTGCGCAGGTTCTGTTGGAGTTACGCACTTTATAGTTGGTATCCCTTTTCGCGTGAGGACATTCATTGTAAGAGTGACTTCCTGCACAGTACCGACAAACTGTCTCTCTCCTGCAAGTTTTCTTAGTGTGTGAAAATTGCTGGCAGTTTGAGCACTGCATAACAGGAGGGATGTACTCTTCTGTTTTTCGACAGCTATCGTCTAGGTTTAGTTGACTTGGTCTTGAAGTCCCTTCAATAGTTAGGATAACTAGGTTTGTGTCCTTCTTGTCCCATGTCTTCAGTCTTTCAACATGTGTTATTTTGATATTCTTGTTTTCTGTTTGCAGGCGGCTGTGGACGTCTTGTGTAGATCGATTGTTGTCGACCCCTCTTACAACTATCTTTTTAGTCTTCTTGTAGATCTCCACAGTAACTTTATTCTGGTGGGGCAGTTGGACTTCTTTGTGTCCGGACTCTAGTTCGACCATCAGTTGGTTTGTTTTCTCCGTGTTATTTAGAGCTATTATAACTCCTTTTTCGTGTCTTGTAACTCTAGTTATACTCCTCCTGCCCGTTATTGCCTCGAGGATACCGATCACTTTATCGTCGGGTAGGGCCCTGAGCGAGGCCTCACTTCTCGACATCTGAGTGATCTTAATGATCCTATCCTGTAGTGCCTCGTGAGAAACGGCATTTCTTTGCTTGCGAAGCTGGCACGTTCCGCCTTCCGTCTCAGTTTGAGCGTGTGGTCTGCGGGACGGATTCACGTTCTGGCTCGTCTGAATCTGGTCTAGTTTCACCGAAGTTGACTGGTCACTGCATGATGGAGACTCGACTATATCTTGTTTTGGCGGTGGATTTATTTTGTCGGGCTTTAGAGCATTGTTACCCTCTGTCGTCGAAGTTTTTTGGCCCTGTTTTGCAGATGTTGCCTGGTCACTGCACGATGGAGCCACCACTTCGACATCTTGTTTTAGCGGTGATGGTGCTTTATCAGGCTTCGGAGCCTGGTTATCCTCTGCCTTAAAAGCACTGGGTTGCTCATCGGTCGTAGTGTTAATGGTTGCGTTGTTCGGCTTCTGAGAAGGACCGGCCCCGACGCGAGCAATTGGGACAGTCGTGCTCTCCGGCTGACTGTCTTTGTTCTTTGTAGATTCATGTTTGCTGTCAAGTGTTGACGGGCTCCTATAGATTTTCCTCTTCTTTGCTTGTGGCTTGGTACGAACCATTTTAGTATATTGCGATCGTACGAAGATAGTGATGTCCTCTCTTTGTATCGAGGAAAACGATCAAATCCAGGATAACGATCAAAACCAGGGTAACGATCGGGTTAAGGCAATTGACATTAAAAGGAATTTTTTTTTGTTGTAACTTTAGACTTGGTATAATTACTGCCATTAAACATTTAGTTAAACTGCTTACAGTTTGTTTATTTAAGCATGACATACAGTAATAATGCCAATTACACCACTTTTCGACATAAAAGTAAATGTTTTAGGATTTTCTTTAAGTCTGAAAACATCAGCTTTTGCAAATAGCAAGTATCTTACAGAAGGCTTAACACACACAAAAAAAAAAAAAAACATTTAAGTTATATCCCTTAACTAATAAAAGGGATGTAACCATAATTAGAGCGTTTAATACTATTAGGCGTAATTATCACAAACCATTCGCACTTCTGTCCTTTTGGTGCCAAATAGTGCACTGTTACGTCCTTGCACTTTGGTACCCTCACCGGTCATACGGCCACGGATGGTCCATGGTTAAAATCCATTGAGCAACAATCACTTCTAGGTCTTTACTTTTGTTTAATATTCTTTTCTTTCTTTCTTTCTTTCTTTCTTATTCATACGAATGCTCTTAGAGCAAGTAATAATTTGTTAAAAAGTTAATTAATTACTAGCTCTTTGGTTACCGGGAGGACCAAGAAAAGATGGATGGACTATGCAGAAATGGCCATGAAAGAGGCAGAAACGTAGAGAGATTATCACAGAGGCGTACATAAATATACCTGCCCGAACAATGCCTCCTCGGTAAACAACATTGCAGATTTATTTATTTGGGACATGCCTAGAGGCAAAGAAAAGTTTTCCTGTAGACTTCGTCGATCATTCTGGCTCATGACTTCTTAGTTCTGTAAATAATTTCCTCAACGCTGATAACCATTCACACTAATTTATATCTTTATTAGACTGCGACAAGATTTGCCAATTTCCACAATATCTTACAGCTAGCAGTTTGGATCACCATATAAAATTTCATTTTTAATGTGATATATCCTTCTTTTCAACTATACTGTTCAAAAAAAGAAACGCAACATTATTGCAGTGGTAATGTACACCAAATTTCAAACTTGTACCAAAATTTTATTTTACGGAATTAATGTTTCAACATTGGCATGAAGAAACTTTCAGACTTTAAAATGAAATGATGTTCATTAAATTTGGTTTGGACTTTTATTCTTTGCGACTGCGGCCTCCGTTTCAGTAAGGTGTATGGCCTCCTCTGGCCTCTATCAGAGAACGACATCTCCTTGACATGGATCCGATTAGCCGTTGGATCTGTTGTTGTGGGATGGCTGCCCGCTCTTCCCGCAGTGCAAGAGACAACTGTCGGAGATTGGCTGGAGCCACGTCTCGCTGGCGGAGTTGTCTGTCGAGTTCATCCCATAAGTGTTCTATGGGGTTCATGTCTGATGACATGGCTGGCCTCGGAATGTTCTGGACGTTGTTGTCAGCGAGGAACTGGGTGGTGAGTTGTGCCACATGAGGTCGAGCGTTATCCTGCTGAAAAATCGACCCTCGTGCAGCCAGAAGTGGAAGGACGTGAGGACGAAGAATTTCAGCGACGTATGGTTGGGCATTCAGGCGTCCTTCAATTTGCACCAGGTCACTTCTTCCCATGAAGTTAATCGCCCCCCACATCAGTACACCTCCACCACCATGTGGAGGAGCCTCATCAACGCTGTTCTGGGCGTAGCGCTCATGGACTCTGCGGTAAACTCTTCTCCGTCTATCGTATCGCTGGAGCACAAAAAATGATTCATCACTAAACCAAACCCGTCTCCAGTCATTCCCAACGGTCCATTGACGATACTGGTTCGCCCACTGCAGTCGGTTCTGACGATGCCGGTCCGTAAGAACAGGACCTCTGTAGGGTCTTCTAGCCCAAAGACAAGAGTCGTGCAGCCGGTTCCTGACCGTTTGATCTGAAATTCGACGAGCTGCTGACATTGACTGGACTGTGGAGGACGCAAATGCAAGTCGATTCCTGAGGTGACGCAGCCGTATGAAGCGGTCTTCGGCAAGAGT
>JAMPIV010008841.1:362500-465931 GCA_024509875.1 Oreohelix idahoensis
TCTCGCACAGTTATCCGCAATTCCTCTGTTAGCGGCTAAGAAGCTGTGTCCTTTTTTCATTTATCCGACACATTAGAAGTATGTAGACAACAAATTGATTGCTATATACATTACTTAACTTGTACTTTCTACATGTTGTGCATGTTTTATCAAGTAAAGTTAATACTTTGTCTGTTGTCTAATCAAGTAAGATTAATTCCGCACCTGTCGTAAATTTTTAAAGATAGGTCAGAAGATATTTATGGTCCCGTCTGAGAAGAGGTGATAGTGGTAAATACGTGAGGTTAAGGGTATAGGAAATAGATTTCACGAGTGAATAGTTTAAGGGTAGAATCTGTCTCTGGATTGAGAAGATACTCTAGTCCAGTCTATCTTTACGACTGTAATTTATTATAAGACAATCCTACTCTCCACACATGTAACATATACGTTTAACCACTCACACACACACACAAATATGTGACTACAAGACACACAACCGTGAAAAACTATGGTTACTGGATATGGATCTGACAATACACAACGTTTAGTTAGTTTGTTGTTTATTATCATTTAAACTTCACAACATCGAATATCAAAAGAATCAAGTACATCAAAATTACGTATATAGAGAATTAACAGAATGCATATGCCCTCCCCTCGGTGAGATGATAAGAACCACAACCCAACCAAGTGAATAACCCCAAAGGTCAAAAGATTAGCAATAGGTTACGGTATACAGACAGTAAAGTGAGCAAAATTCCTAATACGTGCTACCCCATAAAGTAAACAATTGTTAAAGCCAAATAAGATAGTTTGTTACAAGCTACATTAACAAGAAAACTTTCAATCTCTCTCTCTCTTACGTGGCCACGTTCTCTCTTTCCTTACCTAATCTGGTGTCATTTCCAGTCATGTATAATTATCCTGGATATAGTTATCGATATTGGTAATGTCAGGTTTCAGTGGCAAACTTGGCCCCAGTCCAGCCTTAACAGTAACTTTATAAAGGTAGACGCCAAGTTTGGTGAGGTAATCCTGGATCGATATTGTCACCTTGACTAGTTAATGCTAGAAGAATCGAGATATAGTGTTCACTGCAAGGAATGGAAAATGAATACTTCTGGTATTTGGACACAGCTAGTTGCTACAAATTGTTACTGATGTTGGTATGCGATTGATTAGATAGGTCTTACCGGCTAACGCTGGTGGGTGCCGATTCTGAAATAGCGTGACTTGTCTGGATAAATATCCTCTTGGAATAAAACGACTATCAGAAGTCGGGAGAACAGTTATTGTTATTTCACCACAATGGGCTGAAAAAATGCAAGAAAATATATCTGGGTATTTGGTCAGTCCCCGTTAAAATACTACTTATTAAAATGTTCTTTCGTCCCTGTGGCCCGTCCTGTTCACAACTGAAACTTGGAGACGCGTCAGCCAACAGAAGACAACTTTACTTCCACTCAGTAAAAAATCGAGATACGGCCCAAGATATGGCCAAGTAAAAAACGCTGGTCGCCGTTGAACAAGTTGCCTAAAGGATATAGGAACATTATGAAACATTTACTGCTAATAATAGCTACATATAGATTTATACACACGGAAGGGGACGAGACATCTCTCATCCTCTCCGTCATCCCTGATTAAATTAAAAGGCGCACGTTATGTCTAGCATATCCTGTCTGGTCAGTTATTATTTAATCTTTAACCAATATCGCACTTATACAAATATCGCTTGTCATTACTAGCTATATGTTTCGCCACATGATATTACATTAGTCACTTATATAATTACACTTAATGAATTAGAAGTGAATTGTATTCCGTCAATTATCGGTCGCCTAGTATATTTATTAGTCAACTAAACCATCTCTTTCTGGGTGATAGCGGGTGATTAAATCCACATTACAACTGAAACATCTGGAATAAAAATAGCTATGCGTTATTTAATTCGCTAGTCTTAACACCTAGAAAATCCCAGGGAATTATAATGGTAAACTAACACATCAAATCACGTAAATGCTAATTTTTATTACCACAATCAGAAATGAAACAATCTCCACGAAATGCTAATAACACACTTTCACAATGGCTCTAGAATAACGAGCTAGATTATCCAAAAAAATCTGAGCGACAACTGATAATGGTTAGAGAAAGTCGCGGTTTATATAGGATCATCGTGTTTTGATCTCAGAAGACTATTACTTTTCGCACTTCTCGTGCATAGCAGAAATTCAGGAAACTAATTCCCCCGATCAAGGTTTCCTCGTTCACTTCTGTCGGTTCTGCTAACGACAACAAAGATTAGTCTATGTAGCGGGCTCCGGTCTGCGAATGTTCTTGTTCTCGAGATCAAAGAGATACCTGTCCCTGAATGTATGGACATCACAGGATTTGCTCCCCTCGTAGAGAAACTTCAAAAGCTGTTACCTTCCACGTGTTTGACATGTGCTATCTGCCTGTTATCATAATATTGACAAATCAGCTCGCGTGAGAAACTCAGGTAAACAAACGTGATTCGCTCCCCTGAATGAATGACAGTTTGCGGAGTTTGTTAACAAGCTCGCATGCTCGTTTGGTATGGTCAAGTAGACAAAAAGAGGCGTGGATGTAAATGTGAGTCAGACAGTCAGGCATTGTGTTGTTTGGCTTTAGCAAATAGTAGGCATTAAATGGGAAAGCAAAGGCTGTCAGATTACTGTATCACTATTTACATTTCCACGTCACAGCACTATTTATGTCTAATCTCACTTTTTTGTCTTCTTTGGACATTCCCATCTGCACCGTATATTTCCCGGGAGCCCCTGACGAGACAATTAAAGAACAGGAGTACCGCTCCCTCAGACATTTACAACAGCCTACTAACACGAAGCTGTGACTACAAATCTAAACTAACTCGAAGCTGTGACTAAAAATCTAAACTAACACGAAGCTGTGACTAAAAATCTAAAATTTACTGCAACAGAAACTAACACAGTATGAACTCGGACATAAATCCGAGATTCCTGCAAGAAGGTTGCACGAGGGATGGCCCCGAAACTTGGATGAACAGATGAGCCATGGGACACACCGGGATAGACGTTTACAGATATATGGCAGGTCCTGATCCTAACGACAACATCACTCGTGAATGCTTTAAATCTACTTAAACGACTTGCGGAAAGCTGAGTCCATGACATGGCTGAATCTAATGGAGAGCAATAAAAGATACTGTGTCATCCAGTGGAAGCAAATGACGTGAAATTCGCTATTACAATTCTATATTTTTTTATCCACCAACGTAGAACTGATGACAAGAACCAGACATGTACCAATGGAGAAGAGGACGCTGCAGGTGGACAGGACACACATACAGCTGATAGCATTAGAAGGCAATCCTTGTTCCGGAATCCTATGGAACAAGATAGTAGAAGCACACTGACAAACACACGGAGAAGAGAGCTGGAGGCAGAAATGACAATGATGAGAAAGATATTGAAAAAAAAAACTTTGAGCTGATGGCAGACGACAGAGGGACTTGGTATACGTTTTTTGACGGTCTTAGCTCCTTGTGGAGCTTAATGGTATTGAAGATGATGTAAAAAATTATATTTCGTCCGCTCAACCACAATTTTTGGGTAATCGGTTTGCAAACTCTGCTCTAGATTCTTACTTTAATAATCTTACTTCAGATTGTAGAGGACCTTCACGTTCTTACTTCAAGGCGCAGGAAACATACATCCCCCATAGGTATTCCTGACCGCAAGGTTTTAAATATTTGAAAATGTGCCATAATATAACCGACGGACGCAGAGCTTAGATTGAACGGAGCGAGCCTCGCCAAAAAGAGGCAAAACTTAATTTAAAACAGAAACATACATCCGGAATTGAAAGCTTTAACATTAGTGTTCGATATTTGTGCCGCAGACGTAAGGAAACATTAGCATGTTCTTCAAACGTGTGCTTTAAAACTGAATACAGATTTGTTATAATTTAGTATTTTTATTTATTTACAAATAAACACACACAAAACAAAAATACCTAGATGGAGAAATTGATTAAGTGGACTGGAAAGATGAAACGATAATATCTCACCAAAATTATCTTCTATTCCTAACGATGCCATATGTTGCAGAGAACACCAGCAGTGTTCCGTCAAGCAGACGAGATGACGAGTGAAAGGCAACGAATTCCCCGCTGTTCTGATGGTTTAATCTTCCACTTCAGCTTAAAACAAGAAGAAACCGAGGGTGACAAAACGCCTACGTTCCGAAGATGCTGGAAGTCAGAGACTTTGCTAGATCCATATCTGAAAGCAGGAATGTTTTATAAATTTTCCATAACTTTTTGCTATAAAATGAACTAGTAATAAACATATGTAAATAGTAGGCAGAAGTAAGGGAGAAAGAAAGAATGAAAGAAATAAAGAATGAAAAAGACAGAAAAAGATGGACTCAAGACAGCTCGCAAGTTGCAGAAGTGATAGACATTACAGGAATTCGAACTAGGGACCGTGAGAACAGTGCATTCGCCACGTTGCGAGAGGAAATGGTGACAGGGTACATGGCCAGCTAAGCATTCTCATACTTACGTATCTGTAGTCTGGTTTCTTTCTTTCCATTTATCTATTTTCGTTATGTTCTATTTATATGCTTCGGGTTTCCCTCTTTGTTTATTTTTGTGTTCTCATGACAAATAAACCCTAAAGTCACGACGGAATAGACTCAAAAGTTTCAGCTGAATAGACAATAGAGTTTCTGATTGTTACCGACTTTGAATTTCCCGGGAGTCGGGATGACCATAGGTAATAATAGTCCCTTCAGTCATAACTGACTATTGGGATGCGCCCCTGAGGTGGCAGCCCTCAGCTGCTTATTTTCCCGGTGCTCTTTTCGACGTTTTCTCCCCTCCTCTGCTTGTTGTGTGAGCCTCTCTTCACCCAATCTGAGGTGGCGCCGTAAATAGCATCGCCACTTAGTGCGATCGGCAGCTTCATCCTCCCATGTTGCTGGATCCATGACCAGTGCCCTCATATCTCTCTTGCACACATCTTTGAACCTCAGCTGCGGTCGCCCAACTGTTCTCTTGCCATCTGCTAATTGTTCGTAGAAGATATCTTTTTGGATGCGACCATCTTTTATATATATATATAGCTTATGAATATGCGCTGACGCGTTGATTAAAAGAACTTGGTTCAGGCTTTTAGCAATTGTGTGAGCTGAAACTGATATATAGGACGAATGAACTATTGAGTATGCGATCCTGAATATATATATATATATATATATATATATATATATATATATATATATATATATATATATATATATATATATATATATATATATATCTATATATATATATATATATATATATATATATATATATATATATATATATATATATATATATATATATATATATATACAGTACTTTGCAAAAAAAAATGGCAGTCATATTTTCGCAACGCAGCACACTCATAGAAGCAAATAATAATAAAAACTGTATGTCCAGAGGAAGATTGGTATCTCCCCTATCTATTAACAGTGGTTTCAGTACAATATAATGTTGCCTTCTCCAGCAAGGCAAGCTTGGATGCGGCGAGGCATACTTCCCACAAATGTTTGTAGGTAATTGATTCAGCACTATCACATTCTTCTCTTGCAGCCATGCTTTGGGGGTATGAGCTGTATGATTTGGGTCATTGTCATGTTGAAATGTGCACCCATCGGGGTACATGACCTGCATAAATGGCAGAAGGTGTCCCTCTAGTATGTCGATGTACCTTTCTTTCGTGAGAATTCCTGTGAAAACACACAGTGGGGTGGCACCTCTTGCTGACACCCCTCCCCAAAGATGGAATTTCTAGGTATGTTTCGGTGGCTGGTACATAGGCGTTACAGAGCCTTTCGTCCAAATATTTATTTGAGCAGGATAAGACCAAAGAGAACATTCATCTGAAAAAATCACATTGTCCCATAACAAATTTTGGTGTTCGTGGCACCAGTTCAAGCGCATCTGTTTGTGAGTCTCTGTGAGCAATGGTGACGAAATTACCCGCTTTTTTGTGTAATTCATCCTGTGTAGCTCCCGGTTGACAATAGCATTAGATACCTCTGGGCATCCCAACTCGATCATGCGCTGCCGTATGTTTTCTACACTCTTCATTGGCCCAGCCCGAACGATTTGGGCGAGACACCGATGGTCCTTTGTGACCAAAATTGTTGGCCTCCCACTACCTTCTTTTCGCTCGATTCCATTACCTGCTTTTAATTTACTCACAACTCTGTAGACAGTCCGCTCAGGAATGTTCAAGGTTTTAGAAATGTTGGAACATGTTTGATTTCCTTCATTCCAAAGCTGTGAAATTAACATACACTTTGACTTTGTATCCATTTTCTGCCACTAGCATTAGAAATTGTCGTCTGCTCTATTATCAAGGGACGTTACTCTACGCTAATTTTTTTTTTACTTTTGGTAGTGTTTGCTCAACATTACGTTAAATGGGCAAACGTTAGAAGAAGTTAACACCTTTAAATATCTCGGGTCCACTATATGCAGTGATGGAAGATCAATTAAAGAAATCAAGACAAGACTTGAGATGGCCTCAGCTGCCATGACAAGGTTGAATGTGATCTGGAAAAGTAACATCAGTTTTCCTGTGAAGATCAAATTATACAAATCACTTGTATTATCTATTCTCTTGTATGGGTGTGAGAGCTGGACACTCACTGCAGATACGGAGCGAAGGATTCAGGCTTTCGAGCATAAATGTTATAGAAGAATTTTGCGCATTTGCTATAAAGAGCACAAAACAAATGTCTATGTTAGAGAGAAGATAAACACCTATGCAGGCCACCAAGAACCACTTTTGTCAACAGTGAAACGTCGAAAGCTTGCCTGGTTTGGGCATGTAACTCGTCATGACTCCCTTTCGAAAACGATCCTTCAGGGAACAGTCGAAGGTAAACGGAGAAGAGGAAGGCAGAGAAAATCCTGGGCTGATAACATCAAAGAATGGGCAGGACACGGTTTTTCCACACTTGTACGCATTGCTGAGGATAGAGAGCAGTGGAGGACCCTGTCTGCTGATGCTTCCACCATGGCACCCCTACGACCCATGACGGGTTACGGGCTGAGATGAGATGATGAGTGTTTGCTCACTTAAGTGGAGTGCAAATTTGGGGCAGAACATGCATATTTAATTAGATTTCAGCTTATTTAGCTGAGCAATATGACTGCCATTTTTTTTGCAAAGTACTGTATATATATATATATATATATATATATATATATATATATATATATATATATATATATATATATATATATATATATATATATATATATATATATATATTGAGAAAGAGAGAGCGAGCGAGATGAATCAACGTATGTGTATGTGGTCTTTGTTAAGAGATGAAAAAAATACTAGCACCCCGACGTGTACAAACGCTGTGGATATCTTCCTTATAACCCACACACATATATATATATATATATATATATATATATATATATATATATATATATATATATATATATATATATATATATATATATATATATATATATATATATATATATATATATAATATATATATATATATATATATATATATATGTATATATATATATATATATGTATATATATATATATATATATATATATATATATATATATATATATATATATATATGTGTGTGTGTGTATATATATATATATACATATATATATATATATATATATATATATATATATATATATATATATATATATATATATATATATATATATATATATATATATATATATATATATATATATATATATATATATATATATATATATATATATATATATATATATATATATATATATATATATATATATATATATATATATATATATATATATATATATATATATATATATATATATATATATATATATATATATATATATATATATATATATATATATATATATATATATATATATATATATATATATATATATATATATATATATATATATATATATACCTGTTGCGTGATAAATTCTCGCAACATCGTTTTATTTCAATATCTGTTTTATAACGCAAGGGCAACAACTGCTTGGAATTTATAGTCACTTTTCTCGGTAAGCATTTGTCTTCTCGCGTTGGTATCGAATGCAGTTAAGTTTGAGCTGTGGTCGTTTTGCGCTGGACTGCGCATGACTTGTCTTGCTTCTTTGTCGATCGGTTTCCGCCCACCACTAGTGGGAGTGAGCGATTTGGAATGGCGAAAGAGATGCCTCGTTGAAGAGGGGATCTCCGCTATTTTTGTTCTGTCAGGGATGTGTAGTCCTCTTAATGGATATTTCGTTTATTCGAGATAATACCTCTAGTGTTTCCCACATGTCGGGAGGCGTGATATTTCTGTGTATTTCATGAAAGCAAGGTAAATTGACTCTTTCATTAACTCTATTGATTTTGGGTCGTGAGCGATTTCGATTCATAGCCTGTCTGCGAAAGTCGTCGTCACGAGATGTTTTCCTAGCTCACATGTCGCTGCATTGTACTGCATCGGTTGATGCAGGTACCAAGGACCATTACTTGCTACTTTGTTAAATGAACTAGGTTTGGAAAACCTTTATTATCTAGAGGATATTTTTGAGGACATTATTTATACTTCGGCAGACGTGTCTGTCTTGCTGAAGTCAAACTAAGGAGAGTGAACTGATCTCATACATCTGGTTATCTCCTGGCTGTTATAGAAAAGGATGGAGTTGTTCACCTGACTACATTTACAGCACTTTGAAATATAACATGCATCTGACTCATCATTGTAATGCTGTCTACCGTTTATTGCTGTATTGAATGTTGCTGTGATAATGACTGTTTGATGTGCCTACACATTTGCGTAACCATTTTGTCACTGTGGCGTCCACAATAAATAATGAAGAAAAACGTCAACGGCTGTTTCAAGACTCATTGACTTTATACGTCGTGAGTTTACTGACGTCCTATGTGGATTGCCCTGTTATTGTTGCATGAACATTGTTTTGACTGAACACATCTACACACTACACAAAACCAGACATGCGGATGCCATCCATCATCATATGGCATCACGCATCATTTGGTGGCCATAAGCTGGTTTGATTCTGGTACTAGCAAACACGGGGTCCCTTACCCACTTCATTTTCAACAAGAATTCATCAGCATCCTTCAAGAAATTAACATTCTTCAATACAGTCAACATCTTCAAAATTTTCAAAGTACTCGGCGTTGCCCGGTAAAAGTCAAATTTCAATTTTTTGACGGAAACAAGAATTTGACAGTACCCGGCGTTGTTACATGTTGCCGGATAACTCGGACTGCTGTTATCTTTTACGCAAGTCAAGCAAGTTGCTGCTGTCAAGGTTCCAGTGCTGTCGTTTTTTGAGAAGGTCAAGTGCCGGTTGAAACGGGTTGTTTTCTGAAGAAGGCCAAGTACCGATTTCCATCAACTTACTTTTGGATTAGAAGGTCAAGTGCCGAAACAACTCAACACACAGTATGTCAGAAGCTCTTGTACCATCGTGTTAGCAGTGGAAGCAGTTCAGATGTGCCATCATCGTTGGAGCTTCGCTCTTTAGGACGTTGATTGACATCCGTTTTTCTGCTGTTCTACGATTGGAAGCCTATAAGTTAAGTGGCCTGTTTGTATGTAAACTGTGCCCTTATACTTCTGCTGAGTCTTCTGTGTATCATCTCATTCTATATGTTATATGTTTATATGTTATTTGTATATTTATATGTTTATATTTCAGCGGGTTCTCGGTTGGGTGGTGTCTCCGTTAGATTATGCCACGTCATAGAGGTCGTCTATTGTGAGCGTTTTCTGTAAGGTTTGCAAATTTCCAATACTGGAATTTGCTAAGCGACTTCTGTTGCTATTTATGTTAGCTGTGATGACATGTTTTAATATTGTTTTCGTTATTATTTCGCATTCTTTAGTTTTGTTTTGATTTGTTTGTATTTGTTAGCCTACTCTTGTCTATAATTTAGTTTCATACAACATTTTTTGTTTATACACTGTGGTGTCATGTATTTTGTTTAATTCTATCGCAGATATCGTCACATTTTTTGTGATATTTCATTAATTTCTGCTTTATTTTTAGTTGATTTCTGCGAAAGTTTTTGTATTGTTGCTGATCTTTGTTATTGTTTACATTGTTATTGTTTACATTGTTTGTATTGTTTACATTTTCAATGTTTACATTCTGCATGTGTTTACATAGTCATTGTTTACAGTTATAGTAATTAGTTAATGGGCTATGCTAATGCACTGTTACTACTATACTGATGATAAATGAATGATGAATAGTGTCGTGCACTATTGAATGAGAAGTGCACTTATGATCAAGAATTGAGTGCTGATATTTCATATACAAGTTCTTTGATTGGAGACTTGTTTCCCACAGAGACTGGGATAATATAAGGTGATGTGAATATACAAGTGCTTAATTAAGACTTGTTACACTTAGGTTTGAAATAAATTAGTTAATTATTTCAGGTTTTGGACTCATATGTTAGACAACATGTCTACATTTGAGCACTTTATTGAGCAGGGTAAATTGCTTGGGAAGACTGGTGATAAGTTAGAAGAATTTGCAACTGCTCGATATGATAAAGCAATGGAAGCTGAACAAAAGAAACTGCAGATGCAGGTGGATGAAAAAAGATTCCAAATGGAAATGGAAAAACAAAAAAGGGAATCAGAAGCTGAGGAGAGAAAACTCCAGCTACACAGCTAGACTTCAAAAAAGCTGAAAGACTTGAAAAAGAGGCTGAGAATAAAAGACTTGAAAAAGAGGCTGAGAATAAAAGACTTGAAAAAGAGGCTGAAAATAAAAGACTTGAAAAAGAAGCTGAAAATGAAAGACTTCAAAAAGAGGCTCAGGCTGAGGAAAGAAGATTACAGAGAGAGTCTGATGAGAGGAAAGAGAAAGCAAAAATGGAACATGAAGAAAAGGTCTTAGCTTTAGAGTTGGAAAAATTGAAATTGACAAGCATGAGTAATGGTAATGATGCAAACAAGGGTTCATCTTCTGGTAAGGCTAATAATGATACTTTTAAGATTAAGTTACCAACATTTAGTCCTTCCAGCGATGACATAATGTTCTATCTGGACAGATTTGAACAAGCATGTACAGCTCATAACATAGACAAAGCAAAATATGTTTATCAGTTATCAGGGATACTGACAGGTAAAGCTCTAAGTATATTAAATATGGTGGATGAACCTGACAAGAACAATTATGAGGTTGTCAGGGCCGCTTTGTTAAAGAAATATCAGCTTAACGAAGACGGCTATCGTCTACAATTTAAAAACATGTTACCTGAAAATGGAGTTGAATTCTCCGAGTTTATTGCAAGAATACGCATTACTTTCTCACGATGGGTTGAACTATCTAAGACGGAAAAAACTTATGAAGGACTTATGGACTTAATACTTAGAGACAAAGTCATGTCGTCTGTCAATGAGTCTTTCCTTGCTTTCCTTCATGAACGTAAACCTAAAACAATAAAAGAAATGGAAGATTTCTGTTGCCAATACGTAACTGCGCACCCACACATAACCATGGGTAACTCTAAGGTGAAAGAAGGTTTACCAGTTGCTTCGGCAGCTCCGTATGGTCAAAACTTTGCTCGTAGATCCCAACAAAATTTTGATAGAAAGAGTAGCGGTAATTTCTGTCAAAATCATGGAAATCAATTTCATGGTGATTCTTCTTCGAAGAATTGGAGACAACCTGATAGTACTCGTTACTATCACCCTAATAATTATAAGCATTTCAAAAGAGGATATGGTAATAGAGGTTATTCCTGCCGAAGACCTCAAAACCAAACAAATAGATGTTCGCATCAATGTGAACATGATAGTAATCGTGGAAACTGGAATTCGAACCAGTATAACAATTACAATAGAGACAATAATAACTGCAGAGATAATAATAACTCTGATAACTTCAGAGGTAATAATAGTCGGGGTAGATCTCAACACAAAAAAAAGAGATATCAGCAGGCTAATGCTGTACAACAGGAAACTGAGGCAGCCTGTAATCATGTTGTTGATAGTAAAAACTTTGACGCTGTCACTAGTTCTGCTTTAGACTTTGAGAGAGCAAACAAATGCCCCCAATGCAGTACTTTATTCGAACCGGGTACCATAACTACTTTGAGTTGTGGTCACCCACTTCCCGCTCTTCCTGCTGCTGTTGCGCATGACGGGAGGGGTTCTTTAATTCTACATAAGGGTCTTGTTAATGATACTCCGGTCTCACTACTTTTCGATTCCGGATGCACCACTATTGGTGTTAGACAATCGCTTGTAGATCCATCTTGTGCTACAGGAAGGGTTATTAAATGTGTCACATTTGGCGGCACTCTAGAAAAATATCCTACTGCTGTAATTCGCATTGCCACTCCTTTCTTTACTGGAGATGTGCATGCTTGTCTCTTACCTAATCCTATTGCGGACCTTATTATTGGTCGTATTCACGGAGTTAGGGAGTGTACCCCACAGCAGATTGCTGCTTGGGAAGATAATAACATGCAAGCTACAAATGCAGTAGTTACAAGAGCACAAGCTCTACAAACACCCGAAACTTCACTGAATAGTGATAATGAAGTTGATAGCCAAGATAGTCACTTAGTAATCACTCGTGACTCTTTCATAAAATTGCAAGAAGAAGATTCTTCTTTAAAAAAATTCTTCGTTCTTGCGAAGAAAGGTGATCCGAATCAGGATACAAATAGAAAATCTTGGATTGCAATGAGAAACGGCGTACTTGTACGTATGGTACAAGATTCGGCTACGTCGGCACATTCGCAAATTCTTGTTCCCAAGAGCATGAGAGTCCAAATATTGCAACATGCTCATGACTCGCAATGTGCTGGACATATGGGTTTTGCCCGTACGAAGTCGAGAGTCCTTGCGGCTTTCTTTTGGCCTTTTGTCAATAAGGACATTCGTATTTACTGCCGATCATGCAAGGTATGTCAGGAGGTCAAATCTAGAGGACCACGACATGCTGCGCCTATCCAGGCTGCTGACATTCCTATTCGGCCGTTTCAGAAAATGGCCATAGATATTATTGGCCCTTTTAAGGTCAAGTCGGCCAGAGGACATCAGTTTATCCTTACATGTGTCGATATGTGCACACGTTGGCCAGAGGCTATTCCTCTTAAGAGCATATCTACTACAGATATCGCAGATGCTATTTGGTTGATATTTTCTCGCTTGGGGTTCCCCAGAGAAATATTGTCAGACCATGGCACTCAACTCATATCTGACACTATGTCACAGGTAATGTCTACCTTACATATTGAACGATCTCTCAGTAGTATCTACCATCCTATGTCTAATGGGTTAGTTGAGCGTCTGAATAGAACGCTCAAGACTTTGCTTGGTAAGATAACTGAAGATCATCCTCAAGATTGGGACAGGGTTTTACCCGCGGCTCTCTTTGCCTATAGAGAAGTCCCTAATGAACACACAGGATTTTCTCCCTTCGAACTTGTCTTTGGCGCGCGTCCACGCGGCCCTATGTCTTTATTACACGATCTCATCACTGCCGATGATATTAGCGATGAAACTCAATCCTCATATGAGTATGTCATTGCTCTTAGACAAAAGATCATTGAGGCATGTAAGCTAGCAACTGCTTCATCAGAAATTGCTAAAGAGAAGGCAAGGCAGTTTGCTAACAAGAATAGATGTCTACGACAACTTTGTCCAGGTGACAAAGCATTCGTCCTACTCCCCAGTAGGGAAAATAGACTTCTTATTGCATGGAAAGGTCCGTATGCAATAGTCTCTCGGATTTCCGATGTTGACTATGTGGTCGATATTGATGGAAAGCATAAAACTTTCCACATAAACATGCTTTCGGAATTTCACGAACGTCCGGACTATTTGCTGCCTATTTTCCAGGCAACGGATGATGCTCCTGCACCTCACGGTCATTATTCATCCCTGTCTGTCATTCAGGATGAGGAAGCTACCTTCTCTGATGTCAACCTTCCCCTTCCAGTGGTTCCATTACATTCCACGGAATCTTGGAAAAACGTTTCTGTTTCTCCTAATCTTTCTGGTGACGAACATCGACAAGTCTCGTCGATGTTACAAACATTTCAGGATGTTCTCACTGACATTCCTGGACACACAGATGTCATAGAACATGACATAATTCTTACCGACAATAATCCAATTAGGGTTAGGCCGTATCCTATTCCTATACACTTTCAGTCGCAAGTGGAAAAGGAATTGGATGAAATGATTCAATTAAATATAATTGAACCATCGACTTCACCATATTCTTCTTCCATGGTTATTGTCCGGAAGAAGGATAAGAACATACGAATTTGCGTTGATTATCGCAAATTGAATCAGGTCACAAAGTTCGACGCTGAACCGATGCCTTTGTTAGAAGATCTACTGATTAGACTTTCTAATTCTAGATTCTTCACTAAACTTGACTTGTCTAAAGGTTATTGGCAAGTGCCTTTAGCAGAGCATGCCAAACCTCTTACTGCTTTTTCTACACCTAGGGGTCTATTTCAATGGAATGTTATGCCTTTTGGTCTCATGAACGCCCCTGCCACTTTCGTTCGCATGATGCGTCGAATTCTGTCACATCGTTCGGATGTCATCGCATACTTAGATGACATCTGTCTCTTCAGTGATACCTGGGAAGATCACTATTTAGGGTTATATGACTTACTGTCCACTCTACGTGAGAATAATTTGACAGCAAAACCTTCTAAAGCTTTTGTTGGTTTTGGTGAAATCTCTTTCCTGGGTCATCGTGTTGGTCATGGTCTCTTGAAGACAGAAGACCACAATACTTCCAAAATACTGAACATCTCTGTTCCTAAAACGAAGAAACAAGTTAGGAGTCTCTTAGGTTTAATTCAATTTTATGGGAGATTTATTCCAAATTTATCTTCGATCATGGCACCTCTATCAACATTGTTGAAGAAAGGTTCGCCTAATCTGGTCCGTTGGTCTGAAGAATGCCAATCTTCACTAGACCAAATCAAGAATATATTTTCTTCTCCTCCCATCTTAAGATTACCTACTCTTGATAGGACTTTTGTTCTTCGGAGTGATGCTTCATCCACTGGGATTGGAGCAGCACTGATGCAAGAATATGCAAATACTCTGCATCCTGTTATGTACATTTCTAGAAAACTAAATGCGGCAGAGAGGAACTACTCGGTTTTAGACCGTGAGTTGTTAGCGATGGTTTGGTCAATTCTAAAGCTACAAAGATTCCTCCTGGGCGCACATTTCATTCTAGAGACTGATCAGAAAGCTCTTACAGCTATTCAGACTAAGAATTTGAAGAGTTCGAGATCCACTCGATATGCTATAGCTCTTCAACCTTTTCACTTCACGGTACGAGCTATCCGTGGTGCGGATAATGTGATGGCTGACATTTTGTCTAGATGCCCACATGACTCCAACTAATACTTCTGTCCTATATTTCTATATATTACAGAGTCATAACACACCTATATTTCTACAATAGATTAGCACATCTGTACTTACTTTATATGTACACACTATCGTGCTTTGTTGTCATCTTCTTCTGTTCGTTTTTTTTAAAATGATAGAGGAGGACTGAGTAGTTAATATAAGGGCCGTTAGTTTACTAAACAGTCACAATTATTAATAATGTATTGTACCTTATGAAGCATATTAGTTATTAATTAGCATTATATTGCTTGTACTTTCTCAGAATGTCATTGTTGAGCTGAGGACTTACCTTACGAGTTCTAGATTGTGTACTTACCCTCGGAATACCAGAGCATATGTCCTGGATCGTCATGTAGTTTAACTTTACTATGTACTTATGTCATTACATGTCAAAGAATGTACTATCTAAATTTTCCTATCAGATTTGTACATCCATTTTTAAAGACAATATTAGAGTATGCTGTTTAAAGATGATTATAGTAACTTGCATACGTATATTGTGTTTACATGCTAACGTGATGTGTGTTGGTGACACCTCCCCGATGTGAATATTTTTTGAGACATATTTATTTTTCTGTTGAGGTATATCCTCACCAGACACTCTATAATTAGCCTATTGTTTGGCAATTTAGTTAATTATCAGCGCATAATTCGTGCGTTTTGAGCCGCTTATCGCTTGCTCTTTGATATTGAAAAAAAAAAAATATGTTCCACATTTTTTTTTATCGGGAGGAGGTGGTGATATGTTGCGTGATAAATTCTCGCAACATCGTTTTATTTCAATATCTGTTTTATAACGCAAGGGCAACAACTGCTTGGAATTTATAGTCACTTTTCTCGGTAAGCATTTGTCTTCTCGCGTTGGTATCGAATGCAGTTAAGTTTGAGCTGTGGTCGTTTTGCGCTGGACTGCGCATGACTTGTCTTGCTTCTTTGTCGATCGGTTTCCGCCCACCACTAGTGGGAGTGAGCGATTTGGAATGGCGAAAGAGATGCCTCGTTGAAGAGGGGATCTCCGCTATTTTTGTTCTGTCAGGGATGTGTAGTCCTCTTAATGGATATTTCGTTTATTCGAGATAATACCTCTAGTGTTTCCCACATGTCGGGAGGCGTGATATTTCTGTGTATTTCATGAAAGCAAGGTAAATTGACTCTTTCATTAACTCTATTGATTTTGGGTCGTGAGCGATTTCGATTCATAGCCTGTCTGCGAAAGTCGTCGTCACGAGATGTTTTCCTAGCTCACATGTCGCTGCATTGTACTGCATCGGTTGATGCAGGTACCAAGGACCATTACTTGCTACTTTGTTAAATGAACTAGGTTTGGAAAACCTTTATTATCTAGAGGATATTTTTGAGGACATTATTTATACTTCGGCAGACGTGTCTGTCTTGCTGAAGTCAAACTAAGGAGGGTGAACTGATCTCATACATCTGGTTATCTCCTGGCTGTTATAGAAAAGGATGGAGTTGTTCACCTGACTACATTTACAGCACTTTGAAATATAACATGCATCTGACTCATCATTGTAATGCTGTCTACCGTTTATTGCTGTATTGAATGTTGCTGTGATAATGACTGTTTGATGTGCCTACACATTTGCGTAACCATTTTGTCACTGTGGCGTCCACAATAAATAATGAAGAAAAACGTCAACGGCTGTTTCAAGACTCATTGACTTTATACGTCGTGAGTTTACTGACGTCCTATGTGGATTGCCCTGTTATTGTTGCATGAACATTGTTTTGACTGAACACATCTACACACTACACAAAACCAGACATGCGGATGCCATCCATCATCATATGGCATCACGCATCAATACCCTTCAAAAAGAAGTTAAGGACCAGTAGGTGAAAATGACCCAAAAATAATAAAAATTATAAAAATTATATTTCATAAGCAATTAATCTGACATTGATTTTTCTCGAACGAAAAACATTCAACACGTGCTGTATGGGCCACCAGCATACCGTGTGGCTAGTGTTCAGCTTAGCAAGCACGCTGAAAAAATGCTGCTGAGACGCCAAAATGTGGGTGTTTTTAATGATGTCTGAGCATGAAAAAAATACCTGCTAATCCAAAAATGCGTGATGCATGTGGGAGACTATAGTGTTGGTCTTGAGCTGTACTCACAAAATTGTCTTTATAAGCAACACGTGCTGCAGAACCATTGCACAACAATATGCCTCAACGACGAAAGCTGAGTGTTGTGGATAAAGGAAGAACCATTGCGTGGTTGCAGGAAGGTCTTACTGTCGGAAATGTCGCTCAGAGGCTTGCAGTATCTCATTCAGTTATTGTCAGACTGCAGCAGCGCTTTGCCTAGACTGGAATCGTCGAGGAACGGCAAAGCACAGATCGTCCTAGAGTCACTACATCTCGAAAAGATCGCTAAATTCAGAGGCAAGCACTGCAACGGAGAACTGCAAGTGCAAATGTTATCAGACAGTTCCTCAGAGATGCTACCAACACTGTAGTCAGTGATCAGACTATTCGGAATCGCCTTCACGATGCCAACCTTCGTGCTTGTCGTCCAGCCATTCGACCACACTTGACTGCTGCCCACAGAGCAGCTCGTTTAGCATGGTGTATGCAGCACGTGCAGTGGCGACGTGCACAGTGGGCTAACGTTATGTTCACGGATGAGTCCCGATTTGTCTTGGAGCCTACAGATGGACGAATCAGAGTATGGAGGTTCGTGGTGAACGCTTTAGTGATGCTGCAGTCATCGAACGTAACCGATATGGTGCTGAATCAGTGATGATGTTGGGAGGCATTAGTTTACTCCACAAACCCCCCTCTATCATGTGATTGGGAATCTGAATGGTGACCGCTACAGTGACGAGATTCTACAGCCTCTTGCCATCCCAGCCCTGCAAGTTACTGGGCACAATGCAGTCCTTCAAGATGATAATGCAAGACCACACCGTTCTCGTGCAGTAAATGCTTTCCTGCAAGAAGCGGGTGTCAATAGAATGGATTGGCCTGCAAACAGTCCTGATTTGAATCCCATAGAACATCTTTGGGACGAGCTTGGGCGACGAGTTAAGCAACATCAGCCATCTCCTGCATCTCTGCATGAACTGCTTCTGGTACGTCAGCATCAGTGGCAGGCAGTGCCACAATGCTTCATTCGCAAGCTCATCATTTCCTTGCGACAGCGGTGCCTTGAAAGTATCGCCAACAATGGAGGACACACACGCTACTGACAATGTTGACCTTTGGTGTTCTTCTCATTCATTTTGAAAATGAGGGTTGTATTGATTGCTGTGCTGTCATTTTACACACGTTAATGCAACCGTCATGAAAATGGTGTTGATAGTCACTGATAATCTTGTCATGTTATATTTTGAAGTGCTGTGTTTTTATTTTTCATTTTCATTTCACTTTGCACCCTTTATAAAAATGGTCCTTAACTTCTTTTGAAGGGTATAAATATATATACCAGTATAAAATAGAGAAAGACCTGAAAATATTGAGGGCAACTTTGAACTGACTTGAATTATGTCGATTAACAGCCAATTGTTTCTTGTTTTAACGTTATTCATTCATGCACCAAAGTCCAAGCATAAATAAGCGAGAAAGGATGTGTGTTCCGTAAATCTATTTAATCATACGATTTTTATTTCTAAAAAAAATTTTCAAAATTTCCCGTGTCCATTTTTCCCCAGGACTCGACTGAAATTTTTTTTTTTTAATTCCCTGGAATTTTATTCCGGGTATTCCCGAACCAGAAACCCTAATATACACTGAAGGTTTTAATTTTAAATTGCTATCTGTTATAGGGCTATAGGGAAACGTAGGTAATTTTAATGGTAATTTTAAAGTTTTAATGGTAGCGTTCGTAGTAGCTGCGATTTGTTTATTTGTAACATTGAATGATGAAGTATGGCAGTAGTAACCGCAGTAGTAGTAGTATTAAAAATAATAAAAACTGCTGTAGGCAAAAGGTGCATAGAAGCAGTAGTGGTAACAGCAACATTCTATCTTTCTTCTGTTATCCACTGTTTATACCGATATGAGTTGATTTCTGGTTTCTTATCTAGTACACATACCATAGCCTGGTGTGCTCACATGTTTGCTTTCTTTCACATACTTGCCACCCCTTGGTCCCTCTTTTCCGTAGTTATTCTGTATATCAGGTGGTTTTCATTTGAAGGTATATGTTGGTTCAAAGGAACTGAAGTTGATTTAACTCGACAAACACTGTTTTCTTTGTTTCTTCCTAGCATTATAATATTTCACCGGCGTAGTTCCAACTGTTTTTTAAAATTCCATCATTATCTTATGATGTCTTTGTGTGCTTTATTTGTTGAGTTCCTCATATATCTTATTTCACAGATGGTGATTTTTCTTTCCTCATTCAAGGTTAATGCCTTTTATTTCTGACACTGACAGACCAATACTGGTATACACGTAGTATCTATAAACAGTTTCTTTAGATGCGTCAAAATGAGTTCGCCGATATTTCGCTTTTATTGTAAATTTATAAGTCGACGAATGTGGAAATGATGAAAGGAACCAATATGTCCGCCAGAGCCAAATTTCATGTCCATCAAATCTGTTCATGTCCGCCAAATCTGTTCATTTCCGTTAAATCTGTTCATGTCCGCCAAATCTGTTCATATCCGCCAAAGCCAAATCTGTTCATATCCGCCAAAACTGTTCATGTTCGCCAAAGCCAAATCTGTTCATGTCCACCAAAGCCAAATCAGTTCATATCCGCCAAAGCCAACCAAATCTGTTCATATCAGCCAAATCTGTTCATGTCCACCAAAGCCAAATCTGTTCATATCCGCCAAAGCCAACCAAATCTGTTCATATCAGCCAAATCTGTCAATGTCCGTCAAATCCAAATCTGTTCACGTCCACCAAAGCCACATCTGTCTGTCCATGTCCGCCAAAGCCAAATGTGTCTGTCCATGTCCGCCAAGGCCAAATCTGTTCATGTCCCCCAAAGCCAAATCTGTTCATGTACGTCAAATTTTCCCATGTCCGCCGAAGCCAAATTTGTTTATATCCGCCAAATCTGTCCATGTTCGCCAAAGCCAAATCTGTCCGTGTCAACCACAACCAAATCTGTCTGTCCATGTCCGTCAAAGCCAAATCTGTTCATGTCCACCAAAGCCAAATCTGTCTGTCTATGTCCGCCAAATCTGTCCATGTTCGCCAAAGCCAAATCTGTCCATGTCAACCACAACCAAATCTATCTGTCCGTGTACGTCAACGCCAAATCTGTTCATGTCCACAAAAGCCAAATCTATCTGTCCATGTCCCCAAGGCCAAATGTGCTCATGTCCGCCAAAGCCAAATCTTCTCATGTCCGCCAAATCTGTTCATGTCCGCCAAGGACAAAACTCCTCACGTCCGCCAAAGATAAATCTCTTCATGTCCACAAAATCTGTTCATGTTCGCCAAATCTGTTCATATCCTCCAAATGTGGAAGGGAAGATATTCTTCTCAGTGATGGCGAAAAGACTCACTACATACCTCCTGGCAAATGGGTACATTGACACTACCATTCAGAAAGGAGGTATCCCAGGTACACCAGGATGTCTAGAGCATGCCACAATGATATGGGAAGCAATCCAAAAGGCAAAGTCTGACAGAACAAACCTCCATGTAATCTGGTTGGATCTAGCGAATGCTTATGGATCCGTTCCACACCAGATGTTGTGGCAGGCCCTAGAAATGTATCATGTTCCACAAGAGATTGCAGCAATGCTGAAGCTGTATTTCGCAGGGTTTGCTGTCAGATTTTCAACCAGAGAGTACACAACGAAGTGGATTGGCCTTGAAGTTGGAATTGCGATGGGGTGTACCATCTCTCCGATACTATTCGTGATGGCTATGCAGGTAATCCTCAATGCGGCTGAAGGAATGGCTATAGGTCCAAAGCTCGGTGGAATGTGTCACATGCCACCGCTCAAAGCATTCATGGATGACACAACAATTCTGACATCAGATGAACATCAGGCCCGGAGGATGTTAGAACGCCTGGATGAACTAGTCAGCTGGTGCAGAATGAGCTTCAAACCCAAGAAGTCGAGAAGCCTATCAGTCAGGAAAGGGAAAATAGCAGAGGACATATTCATGGTTTCCAACCAAAGAATCCCTACTGTCATTGAGGAACCTGTTAAAAGTCTTGGCAGGGTGTACGATGCCTCATTAAAAGACTCGAAGGCAGTGCAACAGACAATAGAAATGGCAGACAGAGGGCTACAGATCATAGACCAAAGCAGACTCCTGGGAAAGTTCAAACTGTGGTGCCTCCAGTTTATGTTGATACTGAAGTTGCTGTGGCCACTGCTTATATATGAAATAAGCACAAGTACAGTGGAAGCTATAGAGCAGAAGGTCAACAAGTTCATGAGAAAGTGGCTAGGGGTACCACCAGGTCTGTCAGATGTAGCACTGTATTGCAAAAAGGCAAAACTTCTGCTTCCTTTCAAGTCAGTTGTTGAAGAGTACAAAGTTGGAAAGGCAAGGCTTGCAATGATGCTACGCGAGTCAGCTGATGACGTGGTTAAGTCCATTCAGCCTACACTGAAAACAGGAAGGAAGTGGAGAGTGGAAGATGCTGTTGATGCTGCCCAAGAGTCACTCAAACTGAGGGAGGTAATCGGATACACACAAAGGAATAGACGGGGATTTGGTCATGGAGATATCCGCTGGTGGTCCAAGGCATCAAGCAGGGAGCGCAGAGGCATGGTAGTTCAGGAGATACGAGGAGCTGAGAATGATAAGAGGTTGCAAAAAGCAGTGCAGCAGGTCCAACAAGGCCAATGGACTACATGGGAAGGAGCCCTGCAGAGGTCCTTGACATGGAATGATATATGGCATATGGCACCTCTTAGGCTCAGCTTCGTTGTTAGATCAATGTATGACCTGCTGCCATCGGCCACCAACCTTGTGAAATGGGGAAAGTCGGATGATGAGCAGTGCCCCCTGTGCCAGGGGAGGCAGACACTCGAACACGTGCTCTCAGCGTGTAAGGTGGCATTAGGGTAAGGGTGATACACTTGGCGCCATAACAAAGTGCTAAATGAGCTTGCAGCGACAATAGATCTGGCAAGGATGAAGGCGAATAGCAAACCCAGGCCAAGCACCGCAAATACATACTTTCTGAGGGCAGGAAAGTCAGCACACACCCCAAACCGAGTAATCCTGGTAGCAGTTTACCATCTCTTCTTGACTGTGCAAACGACTGGGAGATGGCGGTAGACCTACCTGGACGAGGGGCATATCCAGAGAGTATCAGAAAATCGCGGAGACGGCCGGATATAGTGCTTCATTCTTCAGCAACGCTCCAGGTCATACTGATTGAACTGACCGTGCCATTTGAATCCAGATTAGACGAGCAACATTCATTCAAAGCGGCCAAGTATAGTGATCTGGCCGCGGATCTGAGACACGATGGGTTCACTGCAAAGGTCATGGCTGTTGAAGTGGGCGCAAGAGGGCTTGTGGCTGCATCAGTGTATGATCTATTGAAACTGTTGGGGCTGAGGGGACAGTCGAGAACAAGGGCACTGAAGAGGCTTAGTGAAACTGCTGAAAAGGCATCATGCTGGCTGTGGAACAACCGCAATGGGCAATGGAAATCATGGCAATAAACGCTGCGGTACAGAAAACACCAGGAATTTTTCTAAGTCCACAATGCGCTGAGTTTTTTGGTGTACTAGTGAACGGGCTGTGACTGAGCGGCAACAGGCGGTGTATATTATAGGGGTGTTCAGTGTCAGAATTTCAGTGGCCAGACGCGTCGGCCTCACGATGGTGTCTCAGTGTGTGCGACGGAACGAACGGAATAATTTGTCTTTGTTTTGTTACTTTCACAATTGCCTCCACGACTGGCGGAGTTGTGGATTAAAGTTGCTACCATAAGGGAAATGGGTTCATTTTCGATACAAGACAACAGGAGGCTGAGACGCTTGGGAGTCATGACCCAAGTGGGCCCGCCCCCCTTAGAGTGTAAAGGAGTATATGGGCCGAAACACTCATCGGACGGGGGGACTTCTTCTGATGATCAGATTGCTTCCTGTTGTATCGCTCTGTAAAGAGTTTCCTATCATCTTCATGTCCACAAAATCTGTTCATGTTCGCCAA
This sequence comes from Oreohelix idahoensis, assembly GCA_024509875.1. Lineage (NCBI taxonomy): Eukaryota > Metazoa > Mollusca > Gastropoda > Stylommatophora > Oreohelicidae > Oreohelix > Oreohelix idahoensis. The sequence continues at coordinate 386,091 of JAMPIV010008841.1, forward strand.
ATCTGTTCATATCCTCCAAATGTGTTCATGCCCGCCAAATGTGTTCAAATGCGCCTAATCTGTTCATGTTACCCAAAGCCAAATTTGTTCCTGTCCGCCAAATCTGTTCATGTTCGCCAAATCTGTTAATATCCGCCAAATCTGTTAATATCCACCAAATCCATATCTGTTTATGTCCGCCAAAGCCAAATCTGCTCATTTCCGCCAAAGCCAAATCTCTTCATGTCCGCCAAATCTGTTTATGTCCGCCATATCTGTTCATTTCCGCCAAATCTGTTGTCGTAGATTTTCGATAGGAGAATTAAGACTAGGTTTGGTCCCTTCTGAATAGGTTTGAATAGGTGATAGACTCAGTGAGAGTTAGTGAAAGGTAATAGAATTTCCACACACGTGAGATGATAGATTTTTTTTTGATATAGTGGCTGTCTCTGAAAGCGAAAAGAATTCTTCTCTCTCTCACCTATCTTCTACAACAGTTGTTACAGCGTCAGACAGACTACACCAATATACATATTACGTATATTTCTATCACTCACAGGCACGCACATACACGTGACGACAGGTAAACACACAGACGTGGGAAAACTATAACAATGATATATATATTATCTAGAACGAGCTGACCAAACACGATTATTAAGTTCAAGAGCGATTTAAATATCAGGAAAAATCGGCTCACAACATCAAAGAAAGTACATCAAGGAAAATACATATACACATAGTCATAAAAAATCAAGGAAATGTGGCAAGGATGATAGCCCCGTTATAGTGTTAACTCTAGGTTTAGCCCGGCCCCGTTAAGAGAACAGATGATGGCGCCCGAGTCACAGATACATAGGGTTTGAGTCTAAGAGTTTTCTATGTTTTATCTCGTAATTATATGCACAGAGTTTGAAAAAAATCTGATTTGTCCTAAGACAAAAACACAAGAACTCTAGCCTTAGCAACAAATTATGCAGATTGAAAAAAAAAATTTGGACAGCAACAGGGTGTCAAAGATATAATAGTGAAAATATCACTCAAACCAGCGTACACTCATTCATTCCGCCATGGCCTCTCATACATGTACTCACGACTTTGCTCGCTGCCTCTTGGAACACACTGATTTTAGATTTTCACACAGACTCAAAAAATGCAGTCTTCTGCCAAGAAGTCCCCAGTTCCAAAAGACGTATTTAACTCGGAGTCTCCGGAACGACTACTTGGGTGTGCAAATTTGTTCAAATGTCTGATTAAGTCACCTAACAATTATTCCAGGCGCGGGAGTTAGCAGAGCACAGTGTCAATAGCGTAGGTTTCTAAAAATGATGAATGTCAGGTCGGTGCCTTCCCTCAGTATAGGATTCACTTTAGTCACACCACAGATTTGTCCACAAAAAAATATATATATATAGTCGGGAAATGTTAGTTAATACTAGAAGTATTTCGCGCCACCAGGCAGAAAGATTACGTAGAGTTTTTTTTTCTAGAAGAAATTAAGATCTGGCTCCAAGGTCCAGTATTTATCATTACAGTCTTTGAAAACCCGTTATTGGGAGATAGTATTTCTGGCTAACTCGGGTTGCATATGCACTGTTAGACCAGTGGTACTTAAGAAACCCACGTGGTTCAAAATAAGGACTGTCTATTTCTTCACAAGTATGGAAACTACTACTAGGTGCTGGTAAAGTTAGGTTCACCCCAAAACTTTCACTCAACCACAGAATTACAGGTAGTCGCACAACTTAAGAATAAGATTGCTGAAAATATTTCTGGAAGTCTAGAAGTTCGACAAATTGCCGAAACAAACTGAGATCTTCGCTAACAGCTATTCTGTTTACGAGCAACCTATCTACTGTGAGTCTATGAGCGAGAAAGAAATTAAAGTTTCAAACTTGGCCAATATCTTTAAAATCGGACACAGGATCCTAATCTTATTTCGCCAAGCGAAATAGTCTCCCCTGTCCGTATAACACCTTCGTCCGCTTATCGCGTGACGTAACAGCCATCAGTGGCCGAGGGCTTGCATGAGTTGCAAATCTCAGACCACCGTCTGCAGTGCGGAGTGGATTTTCACGCTAAGCCGGGTTTTTCCTGACGAAAAACCTCATGCGTTTACTGAAATGCAGACTCTCTGTCTACTTTCCATGTCCCTCGGGTGAATTTTCACGCCCCAGGCCAGAGACCCTCAGACGAATGTCTAGCGAATGCTGTAAATTCACGCCTATCATCCGACCAGCGCGACTGACATGTACGCAATACCACCCAGGTGCGATTCTCAGTTTTAGAGAAAGGAAAACAGGTAAAGTTTGCGAATTATATGAAAATAATATTCGCAAAACGAATGGATGAAAAATATACAGGAAAAAAAGGAAATACAGAGATAATAAAAGAGAGAATTCGGGTGAAAGAATAGGAAGATGATGTAGGAAATTAAATGAATATAAACCCTACGTGACAGAGCCTCCCCCCTTTAAGATATGGAAGCACTCCATGTCTACGTTATGGAGTTTAATTTCCTATAACCGTAGCTTCAGGGTGTCTGTCTTCTTCCCTCTCCTCTTCCCCCTCCATCTCTGTCCAATTCCTACTCAAGTCCACTCCTCAAAGTTTCCTTCCTCTGGAATGTCTCATATGCGCGCTTGAAAGAGCGTCGCCGCTTCTGACATTTTTGAAAGATTTCCTGTGATAGCGGTGGAATATCCCTGCCACTATCGTCATCTTCGTCAGTTTTGGCGATCGTCAGGAGATGGTCGGAGGTTGGCACTGGTTTTTCCAAGTATCTCTTTAAGAGATTTAAATGGAAAACCTTCTCCTTTCCTTCATTAGAGATCTGGTAGTTAGCCTTAGAAATCTTTTTCAGGACGGTAAACGGCCCTTGCCATCCGATCTTCAGTTGGTTGTTCTCGGTGGGGAGCAACACCAAAACTTTCTCTCCTGCTTCCAGTTCTCTCTCTTCCGCGACTTTCCTGTATCGGTTAGCGTGCTTGGTGCGTGCTCGCTTAAAGTTAGTCGTTGCTAGGTCCCACCCTAGTTTCAACCGTTCCTTTAAAACCGACACATATTTACTGGCTGAGACAACTGTCTCATCAGCCTTCTCGTCTGTCAGAGACTGAAGTAAGGCTTCAAGCGGGCCCTTAATGGGTCTGCCGAAAAAGAGTGTAGCTGGCGGAAATCCTGTGGAAGTATGAGGAGATTCTCTGTAGCCAAATAATGCTGCAGGAATACAGAGATCCCAATCTTCAGGTTTCACTTGTGCCAGCTTACTTAGCATCATGGTGAGGTTTCCATTAGCACGTTCCACGAGCCCATTTCCGGCCGGAGTATATGGCTTAGTGTGGATGTGCTGGGTCCTCAAGATCTTAACGATCACATCCATCAACAGGTTTCGGTATGGAGATCCATTATCCGTCAACACTTGCTGAGGGAATCCCAACCGAGTGAAAATCTGCACGAGGGCTTCTGCGACATGCTTGGCATCTGCGCATGTTAGCGGGATAGCTTCTGCCCATAAAGTGCATGTATCGACTAAGGTCAGGATGAACCTGTTCCTTCTTTTAGTCCTTTCGAAAGGCCCTAAAATGTCGATCACAACCCGTTCGAATGGTGTTCCCATTATTGGCATTTCACCCATGTGGACTGGGGGTGTCCGTTGCTTGGGTGGTACCCGTTGGCACTGGGCCCAGGATTTGACGTACCTGATAATATCAGTGTTTACTCCTGGCCACCAATAATGAGTGGTTATACGTTGGTTTGTGGCGTTCTGTCCCATGTGTCCGCTGAAGGGAAGAGAGTGCCCCATTTCTAGGATTTGGCTTCTGTACTGTTTCGGTACTAGGAGCTGGTTGTAACCTTGGTCAGGCTTGCCCGTTCTCCGATAAAGTACGCCATCCTCAGAAAAAATGTCCCCGTGCTGTTTGGGTTCCTTCGCCATGGGCAGTTTCCTCAAGCAGGGTGCCAAAGTAGGATCCTTTTGTTGCGCTTCTTTAAGTTCCATAGGTAACAAATTAGGCGCAGGCTCACGTTCCTTCTTGGTTTGCCCTCTTGTAGTTACTGCTGCCACAATCGGCTCTTCCGGTTTCCCAATACACACGTATCTCCCGCCAAGTATGACTGGGTAGATGGGATCATCCATAACAGCTGCTTTGATCACACCTCTGACAAAGTTTGACGGTCTCTCCTGTCTCTTGACCGGGTTTAACCAGCTTTCTGGCAACAATGCAATCATAAGAAAGCCCCGTGTCAAATAAGCAAGAAGTTTGAGAACCGTTCAAAATAACAATACCTCGCTGTTACGTGCAGTCTTTGATATCTTACAATATTATACATTGGTATTCTTGTTATCTTCGCAAATATTTTGAAAGCAAAATAGTGCTTAAGGGAAAGTCATTATTGTGTTACTTCCCTTGAAAGTTGTGTCGGCTCTTTCGATCAAACTCCGCGGATAAATCCATTTTACTGCGATTTATTCGTTGTTTGGGTAATAATAGATTGTTCTTGCTTCAGAATATCTATGGCCTGAATTTATGTGTATTGTTTGTCTGAGTAGGACGAGTCTGTCTTATATCTGTATATCTTTACATATCTAAGTCGAACTATATGTTCTGTTGTCTCTAGAGAGGTCGAAGGCTATTCGGCGGATGTGTCGCTAGAGTGTGGTGTGATTTGGCTTCGTCCTGATAGGGACTGTGTTTTTCCATGTCGGCCTGTCGCCGGGGAAAAAGTGATCTCAGTATTTGTGGGGAAGGTGATAGTCGTCTAAACCTATCGTGTATGCTTTACCCCAGTGTTTAGTCGTATTGCCAAGGAATGGCAGTTTCATATTTCCTATATCAAGGTAATCAAAGATACTCTTATGAACTCTCGATCGAAGCCACCATTTTCGATAGTTACGATTTGAATGTCTAAGAGAATATATTTGACTCGATGAAAACGACTTCGATTCCTAGCAGCACTATATCCTGTAGATTGCAGTCAATTGTTCATGATCAAATCTACAGAGCAATGAAATGTTTTATGAATGACTAACTTTAGGACAGATTCATTATCTGTATCCAAACGTGAGTGACAGCTCACGAGTGAAGGCATCTTGGAACCAAAACATGTAGTGACTTTCAAGAAGAGAAAAGGGATGCCCGTATTATCGCTTGATCAGTCCAGAGATCACTGCTACACATGAGAACCCATTGCTAGCGGTTCAATATTATTATATGAAAAAAATATGTGCTGAACATTATGTTGAAGAATCGTCGCTAGACGAGATTAGGTTTAGAAGCCATCTGAAATATTGTTTATAAGCTGACGTGCTCAGTCAGTGAAGTCAGATGATACATGTATGGGCGATACTGAGTGCTTGGCTACTGACAGTCCATTATACACTTATTCTACATGAGTGCCCATGTAACATTGCAAGACCATTTATCCACTGTACTATGATGTATTATGGCAACCTGTGATTTGTCACTATCTGTGCTGTCGAGTGTGTACGTCCAATTAAACTTTAGAAAAGGTACACAGTCGTTGGTGTCGATGACTTCCAGCCATACATGAGTGTGAGAAAAGAACATTTTTTTGTCAACACCACGAACCTTTATCATCATTCGCACATTATACACTCAATCCATGTCTACACACCACTGCGTAGGTCAAGTTGACATTCCATACACTACAGTGGAGCAAACAACACCATAGAGATCTTATCAACTGATGATGATGATGATGTCTGCTTCCATCCACTTATATCTATCTTTTGGTGGATATCATTAACGGGAATAAAAATCCAACTTTATCAATCTTATCAACTGGTGGCCAGCTTTCTGGGTTTGACCTCGCAGAAGTTCAGAAGTCAACAGATTACCGATACCAGACCGTTTCCTGTGGCTGATACGACACACTTGCAGTATTGGTTTGCTCTTTGTCAACACTTCGTCACGTGACCTGTCAGGTGAATGCAGTATGTAGGTCAGCGTTGTTGACATTTTTTACATTAGACATTATAGAGTTTCACAGAACAGTTGGATCAATTCTTCTCAATGTTAACAGGAAGACAGTATGAGTGAACTAAGAAGTCCTATTTTCATCGATGGATCTTCTTGTTTTCCATATATGAACTTAATATTTAAGGCCAGAATGTTTAATTGAATAAAGTGGCAGTTTGTTTATTTTCATAAAAATAACTTTGCCATTACTGTAAGACTGAGCCTATTTTGCAACACATACTATCATACACATAATTTATATATATTTATGTTTACATGTTATTTGTTTGTATAGTATGTTAGTTTCTATGTCAGCGGGTTGTGTTTAAGGTTGGGCGGCATCCTCACAACAGAATATCCCACGTCATAGAGGGTCCGTTGTGGGCGTTTTCTATAGGTGCAATTTTCTTGATTGAAAATTTGCTGCGACAACTGTTGCTTTTGTGTTAGCTGTGAAGTCTGTAATTATTGTTATTTTTGTAATATTTCTTTGTTCTTTAGTTTTGTTTTGATTTGTTTGTAATTTGTTGGTCTAACCTTTTCTATCTTTCAGTTCTATTCACAATTTATATTCATATTGTGACGTCATTTGTGTTGTTATTCTTTGCAGATTCAGTGATTATTTTCATTGATTTCCCTATTTGATTTATTTTGATTTCTGCAAACGTTCTTGTATTGTCAGTCCTATTTGTACTTTATGTATTCTGTTGGTTGACATATGTTTTATATAGGTATATTTCATAAGACACAATTGCCTGTGCACTGCACTTGGATTATGGTATAAACCAGTACCTGATTATTATTACTATTATACAAGACCTTATTAAAGGCTTGTGACCCACAGATATTGGGATAGTATACTGATTAATCAAGTCATTGAGAAGTTGTGGTATTATTATTGATTCAGGTGATTAGTATTATTGTTAGACATCATGGCTACATTAGAATACTTCATTACACAAGGGAAAGCCCTTGATAAGACTGGTCAACAATTAGAACAATGGGCAGTTGCTCAATATGACAAAGCATTAGCTGCAGAAGAGAGAAGAGCTATGGCGGAAGAGAAAAGATTAGAAAGAGAAGCTGAGGCTGCTGCTGAACAAAAGAAATTGCAGATGCAGGTAGAGGAAAGGAGATTAAGCTGCGGCTGAACAAAAAAGATTAGACAGTGAAGCTGAACAAAAAAGATTAGACAGGGAAGCTGAACAAAAAAGATTAGACAGTGAAGCTGAACAAAAAAGATTAGACAGTGAAGCTGAACAAAAAAGATTAGACAGGGAAGCTGAACAAAAAAGATTAGACAGGGAAGCTGAACAAAAAAGATTAGACAGAGAGGCTGAAGAAAAAAAAGCAATAAGAGAACATGAATTTGAGTTGGAGAAATTAAGATTGACAAGTATGAGTAATGTTAATCAGGCATCTAGTGGTAATGATAAACCTTCTACTTACAAGGTGAATCTTTGACTAGATTATGCCTTGTAGGAGAAGCAGATAAGGATAATTATGATGTCATTAGGGCGGCTTTGATAAAAAAATATAAGCTAAGTGAGGAAGGCTATCGCCTTTTATTTAAAACGATGGTACCTGAGACGGGTGTAGAATTCTCAGAATTCACTGCAAAGGCACGTCTCACAGTTGATCGTTGGATTGAGCTTTCCAAAACAGAAAAAACGTATGAAGGACTTATGGATTTGTTGCTCAGAGATAAGATTATGTCATGTGTGAACAAACCTTTCCTTGAATTTATACATGAGCGTAAACCCAAATCTCTAAAAGAAATGGAAGAATATTGTTCCCAATATGTCACTGCACACCCCGACGTGACTTTTGGCAACACTAAGATTAAGGAGAGTATGCCAGTTGCTTCAGCAACACCATACAATCCCAATTATTCACACAGATTTCAGGGACCTCAAAACAGATTTGATAAAAAAAGGTAACCATAATAGTTATCAAAACCAAGGTAACCAATCATTTCAGGGTTCTTCTTCAAAGAACTGGAGACGACCTGATAGCTCTCGACACAGGGGTGGTCATAATTATAGGAATTTCCGTAGAGGAAGTAATTATAGAAACTATCAGGGTTATCCGTCTTGGAGTCAACAAGATCATAATTACAGAGATACTCATTATAATGAATATGATAATGGTAACCAAGGGAACTATGACTCAAACCCAAATAGGGGTTACAATAGAGGTAACAATAACTACAGAGGTGATAATAACCGAGGTAGATCTCAAAACAAAAGACATAAACCACATTTTCAGGCAAACTCTGCACAACAAGAGTCCCATGAAGCCTATAAACAGAGTAAAGATAATAATGATGCTAGTAATATGGCATGTGCCGCATTTGATTTTGGGAGAGCATCTCAGTGCCCCCAATGCAAAACGTTATTTGAGCCAACCACAGTGTCTACTTTAAGCTGTGGCCATCCTCTTCCTGCTCTTCCAGCATCAGTCGCGCATGATGGAAGAGGTTCTCTTGTCTTTGTGGTGAAGTGGGATGTTATAAATATTTATAGGGGACTTAGTGTACTGACTGAGATCAGCTGTGAAGGTATCTATATCTATTAAGAGTAGTGTATTATAGATAACCTTACTTGCTACCACATATCTATATATCTCAGTCAGAATTATTCTGGAATAGTGTGATGACTACGTTATGTGTCTAGGGTATGTGTAGGATGAAGTGTAAGTCAAAACAACAACAGACAGATAAACAATTTAATTTATTCCACTATACTTGACAACACTGGGACACTCACATACATATAACACTCTAAAGGATATCTTAAGGAGTCACTGATAACTTTTCAAATAACAATATGTATTCATTGCTGATATGAATGAATATGTGTCCTGATTCAATTACAAAGGAACCAGGAATCACAATCAATTTTCATTACAAGTTATGTACAGAATGGATTAATATGAATATTGTAGTGACATATATTATTAAAAATATCCTATGTGTGTCAGTTGTGTAGTGGTAAAATGAGGTAATACTGGTTTTGTTTTGTTCAAGCTCTGTTGGTATTTGTCATCATGACTTCAATAGTTTGTCTTTAGGAACTAGTATTGGAGATGTTCTCAGTTCCTGATATTAAGACAATTAAATTCCCCTCTTAAGGTGATTTTTACAAAGTCATTTCAAGATGTGGGGACATAATGTTGAGCTCAGCTGGCCAAATCAGCTTATCTAGAGTGATGGCGGCAGGAAAGGACTCCTCTGCTCGAATTCTCCTCTGGGCTCTGGAGACACCTCACTGATAGCTAAATGGACCAAGGAGTATGCTGTCCGACTCTGGATTCAGCAAAGCTCTGACCAGGTGCAGCTCAGTACCATCAAGACCACGGTCCCTGAAAACAAGAAGGATATACCTTCTACTTCATAACTAATTGATACTCTAGTTCTACACTGAACACAATACAACACAAACATTGAGTTCAGAGCGTTAGGCCAACTGTCAGCTTCATCTGAAATACTTTATACCAGCATTACCCTCCTTAATGGTCACTACGCCTCTGCACTTCCAGCATTATTTCTGTCTAATCAATCATCCAGGTGTCAGTGTACTATTTGGCCATTCCATGCCGTTTTACTTCCCTCCGACACCCTCTGTTCAGGCTGGAGCATTATAGGCTTTATCTCCTGTTTGCCACTGAACTACACATATATATACAGGCATAAATTAACAATTTACATTCAATTTTCATTAAAAGATACTGAATGGTTCAAGCTTACCACAATTTCATGGAAATAAACACAGATACGTTGATTAGCAATGAATTCTGGCACAATTACTGGCACAAATTCCCATCTGCTTATGTTCCAGGCTTTTATTTTAGCAAAAATGTGAGCTGGCTTCAACGCACTGTCGCTTTATCAAGATTATTTGCACTAGTGGTCTCGAACTAACGCTCCCAAGTGAGTATATCAGCGAGTCTAGCCAATGAGGCCACGTTTCGACAAGTGTTTGAAAAAATGTTACCTTTCTACGTCTCCCTAACAACCAAGATAGTATTTATAGTCCGACCAATCGTGGTTCGTCTTTCATTTGTTGCGCTCCAATCAATTTGGAGTTTACATGGTAGGCTATTTCTGTAACGCAAGGTTTTTTCAAACATGATATAAAAAAATTTTATGAGCAGAAATGATTTCATGCTGTCAGGCATCCCCAATATTTTATTTTGGTTATAACTTGTTAATTCCTAGACTATTTGCGTAACGTTTTACATATTCTTTGTCAGCAAACCCTAAGGAACCCAAATATCCAAATTTAAAAGAGCTACGTGGCTGCGTTCAAAATATGCAATTTCTACCTCCTGTTTCGAAGATGTGCTGTCTGGGAAGGGTAGTGTATTTTATCACTGTCCGTCTGAAAAAAAATTAGTGCATGTAGTCTTACACGCGTGATGGTAGCATTTGTGTATCGCGCGACGCGTGTTGCATGCGTTCCTGATTTTCAGCCCTCCCTCTCTCTTTATCCTTTTGTCCATCTGTTCGTTCGTTTTGGTAACGCAGTGTAGAAAAAGACATGAATGGAATTTAAAATTTAGGTCAACTTGCATATTTCAAGGTTTTTATTAGAAAGGCAGCACATTTTATTGTGTGTTTGGGAAACGCGTGTATGTTGCAGAAGGCCTATATTTAACGTGGAAACGTTACAATTTGCAGACGAAGCATAAAACAAAGGGGATTTCGAGTACTGTCATTGTGACAGCACTGTTCTTTACCATTCTTCTTCCTTTATTTATTATATGGATTTATTAGGCTTTATATTTACTAGATAATTTATATATGTGGATTAGAATATTCCACGACACCTCCCCTCTTAAAACAGACATTATATGTCAGTCCTTTATTCTATATACACATAGAGAAATTTATTATTATTTCTGGGGTTTACGGTGATTCTCATCACACGGATGGCGGCTTAAAAAATCCGCTCCCAAATTGGTTTTTCCAGATATATACTCAATGCTAAAATTATATGGAGCCAAAAGTAAAGACCATCGGAGTAACCTAGAGTTCTCATGCTTAGCCTGTGCTAGAAACGATAAAGGTTTGTGATCTGTTTGCAACTTAAATGCCTTCCCATATAGATAAATATTGAATTTCTTTATCGCCCATATTACTGCAAGACATTCTTTTTCGCTAGTTGAGTAGTTGATTTCAGCTTTATTCAACTTTCTGCTAGCATATGCCACTGGGCTTAATTCCCCATCCAATGCATCTGATTTCTGTAGTAGAGTTGCACCTAACCCAATATTACTTGCATCCGTCCTTACAATGAATTCTTGACTTAAGTCAGGTAATTTCAAAATGGGTTTACTTGTGAGCTTTTCCTTCAATTCTTGGTAAGTCATTTCACATTGTGGTGTCCATGTAATGCTATCTGGATGTCCTTTACGTGTCAATTCAGTTAACGGTGCACATATGGAATTAAAGTTTTTGATATACTTCTGGTAGAAACCACATAATGAGACAAAGGATCTCACGTCCTTCTTGGTTTGTGGTCTCGGGGCTTTCTGTAGTTTCTCTAAATTCTTTGGGTCAGGGGTCATGTTTCCCTGATAAACTGTGTGTCCCAAAAATTCCAATTCTTTACATCCAACGCAACATTTAGTTGGTCGGGCTGTTAAATTTGCCTCCCTAAGTCGATCAAACAGCATGTTCAGAGAGTCAATGTGTTCCTCAAATGTTTCTGTTGCTATAAGGATATCATCCATAGAATTTGTTATACAGGGATTATTCAGAGGATCCAATAATTTTCTCATCATTCTAGAGAAGACACTAGGCGCATTCTTCAATCCAAATGGTAATCTATTAAACTCATAGTGTCCTTCTGAGGTACTAAAAGCTAGGTATGGTCTAACCTCAGGCTTTACTGGAATCTGATAGTATCCTTTACTCAGATCCACTTTTGAGAAATATTTAGCTTTATTTAGCCTGGCAAACAGCTGATTTGTATCCGGCAATGGATCCACCTGTCCTTCTGTAATAGCATTCAGTCTCCTGTAATCTATACAGAGTCTATGTTCTCCAGAGGGCTTCCTTAAGAGTACAACACCGGAACTATACGAAGACTCACTGTGCGAAATAATTCCTTCCTTCAATAGATAGTCTATCTCTTCCTTCAAAGCTTTCTCCTTAGCAAACGGAATCGAATATGGTTTCATACAGACAGGTGTGGAGTCTATTAGTTTCATATCATATTCCAATAGGTTTGTATGCCCTGGTCGGTCTGTTAACACCTCTGCATGATTATTTAGAACCTGTTGCACTCTCTCTTTCTGAGTTTTCGTTAAATGTGTACTGATTTTCACCTGTGCTGCTGTCTCACAGGGGTGTAATGGATATTCAAATGAGGAAAGTGGTTCCTTTTTCATCTCCATGGCGATGGACAAGGTCAACAAGTGTGTCTCTTCCTGATTTTCTCTTTCCAAATATTTCTTCAGGAGATTCACATGATAGATTTTTTCTTTCCCCTTCTTATCTATCTTATAATTTGTTCTAGATACCTTCTCTAAAACTGTATATGGACCCTGCCATCCAATTTGTAACTTATTCTGACTCCCAGGCAAAAGAAGCAGTACTTTCTCTCCCACAGCCAAATTTCTGTCTTTCGCCTTCCTGTTATAATAGGCAGCATGTTTCTTCCTGGCTTGTTTCAAATTTTCATTGGCAAGTTTCCAGCCAGTTTTTAACCGAGTGGTCAGCTCATTCACATATTGGTATGAAGATGTAATGTTTTCCTCTGCCTTTTCATCAGTCCACGTTCTTAACATAGCTACATATGGACCTTTAATTGTGTGGACCTATTTGTCCATGCACCGGTATGGTCTCTTCCACTCGAAGCTTTATAGTGATGATTTTTCCTCCCAGAATTATCATTCACAAAACGACCGCTACCAATTTTTCTTTTGGGGCTTTCTCCCCTCTTAAAATTCTTGATGAGAGATTTCCTCTCTACATCCTCTTCCTCCAGTTTGTTTAAGTCCGATTGAGGGATTTTCGGCTTATCCTGGGGTAAGACATCTCTTTGCACTCTCCGCATAGTGGCCATTGTAAAACAGTTAAGTGAAGCTTGTCCGTGAAAAGGGGCTTCCCATTCCATTTGGTCCACTTTATCAAATCTATTTTTCTTTTTATTGTCAGGCCTAATTTTGCCCCGTGGCGTGTCCAGGTCCTGATCCATGTTCCCACTTGTGGGTGTTCCCTCATGTGCTATGCTACACCTTTCTACAAAATTCTCAATGTCCCATCTTGCTTTGGGCCAATAATAATTGTGAGCCACCTTTTGAATGATGGTACCTATTTTCTCATGGTCCCCATCTGGTTTCACATGTAGGCTCCTTATTAAGTCTGCCCTATATCTTTTAGGAAGTACCAGCTGTCCTTGACCTTTGGATCTAGCTCCAGTCTTCCTATACATCAACTTGTTTTTCATGTAAAAATCTCCCTTGCCTGGAGTTGTATGACAAGTTGACAATTTTCTGAAACAAGGCTTGAGTGTTTTATCCCCAGCCTGTGCCTTCCTCATCTCTTCTGGAGTGGTATCCAACATAATATCCTCCTCCTGTCTTGAGGTCGACCTGACCTGAAGGGTTGCCATATACACAGGTTTCCTTCTGCACGGTCAGTGTCATGATTGTCCATCTGACAATTCTTACACCACCTTTTTCCTTGGTTGAAAGATTTTCTTTCATTATATTTCCTTTCATCGAATTGTGGGAATTTATTTTTATTTTCATACCGTGGCCTATCAAATTGGTGCTTACCTTTATTTTGATCCTTAGGATCAAATTTATTAAAGTTCTGTGGTGCCCTAAAGTTATCCACTTGTTTCTTTTTATTACCTGTTACCTCTACTTGAGCTGCTTGATACCTTTCAGCAACATTTAGCAACTCACCCAGCCTCTCTGCACCTTGTTCCATGAGAAACTTTCTCAGGTCTGGAGCCATGGACTCTCTTAGTTGCTCTATAAGGACCATTTCCTTAAGATCTTGGGTTTTCCCCAGAGAAGTCCATTTCTCCAAGTATGTCTCTATTCGTGCAGAGAACTGGTGATAGGTTTCACCTGACAGTAGTTTAGCATTCCTAAATTTTTTCTATAGAATTCTGCATTCTTTTCATACCTTAACAAAAGAGCCTGCTTTAGCATGTCATAATTTTCCTGATCACCTCTGCTCATTTTTGCAAAAACTTCATAAGCTGCCCCACGAAGTCCCTGAGATAACTTTAAGCTCCACCTTTCTCTCTCTAACCCATACGTGGTGGCTAATAGTTCATACCTATTTATATAGCTCTCAATATCATCGTCTTTCTCAACAAAATGATCTAAATGAAAGTTCATAGCTGAGATTGAGGCTCCTTGAGTAACCGTAGCATCAGAGGCAAAGGGACTGGCACCATTTTCAGGAGCATGGCCTTGAAACTCAAACTCCCTTAGTCGTAACTCATGTTCCCTTTGTAATCTCTTCTCCTCCTTTTCTGCTTCCCTTTCTGCAGCTAATCTCTTCTCTTCTCTTTCTGCCGTCAATCTTCTTTCTTCTGCTTCCCTTTCTGCAGCCAATCTTTTGTCTTCTCTTTCTGCCTCCAATTTCTTAGCCTCAGCCTCAATCTGCAACCTCTTAGTCTCAGCCTCAGCTTGCAACCTCTTAGTCTCAGCCTCTAACTTTCTTTCGGCCTCTTTTTCTAATCTTCTTTCTTCGCGTTCAATAAATTTGTCACATTCCGTGGTGACATAGGCAACCATAACTTGCCCATCTAATCCTAACTCTTTTGCAGTCTGAACAGCAGCAGATCGAAACTTGGCCAGGTCCGCCATTGTCTATCAGGTAAATTTCTACAATGTCTAACCAACAATTCAAATTCTAAATATATATAATGGACAACACAGGCACCGTGAGCTCAACCTTATTTAATTCCACCCAAGGATACCTTTTAATTCTTATATTCCCTGAAGTGAATTACCCCCAATATTTTAATAGGGAAAGATTCAAAATCCCAAGAGCGAGACCCCAATATATGTGGTGAAGTGGGATGTTATAAATATTTATAGGGGACTTAGTGTACTGACTGAGATCAGCTGTGAAGGTATCTATATCTATTAAGAGTAGTGTATTATAGATAACCTTACTTGCTACCACATATCTATATATCTCAGTCAGAATTATTCTGGAATAGTGTGATGACTACGTTATGTGTCTAGGGTATGTGTAGGATGAAGTGTAAGTCAAAACAACAACAGACAGATAAACAATTTAATTTATTCCACTATACTTGACAACACTGGGACACTCACATACATATAACACTCTAAAGGATATCTTAAGGAGTCACTGATAACTTTTCAAATAACAATATGTATTCATTGCTGATATGAATGAATATGTGTCCTGATTCAATTACAAAGGAACCAGGAATCACAATCAATTTTCATTACAAGTTATGTACAGAATGGATTAATATGAATATTGTAGTGACATATATTATTAAAAATATCCTATGTGTGTCAGTTGTGTAGTGGTAAAATGAGGTAATACTGGTTTTGTTTTGTTCAAGCTCTGTTGGTATTTGTCATCATGACTTCAATAGTTTGTCTTTAGGGACTAGTATTGGAGATGTTCTCAGTTCCTGATATTAAGACAATTAAATTCCCCTCTTAAGGTGATTTTTACAAAGTCATTTCAAGATGTGGGGACATAATGTTGAGCTCAGCTGGCCAAATCAGCTTATCTAAAGTGATGGCGGCAGGAAAGGACTCCTCTGCTCGAATTCTCCTCTGGGCTCTGGAGACACCTCACTGATAGCTAAATGGACCAAGGAGTATGCTGTCCGACTCTGGATTCAGCAAAGCTCTGACCAGGTGCAGCTCAGTACCATCAAGACCACGGTCCCTGAAAACAAGAAGGATATACCTTCTACTTCATAACTAATTGATACTCTAGTTCTACACTGAACACAATACAACACAAACATTGAGTTCAGAGCGTTAGGCCAACTGTCAGCTTCATCTGAAATACTTTATACCAGCATTACCCTCCTTAATGGTCACTACGCCTCTGCACTTCCAGCATTATTTCTGTCTAATCAATCATCCAGGTGTCAGTGTACTATTTGGCCATTCCATGCCGTTTTACTTCCCTCCGACACCCTCTGTTCAGGCTGGAGCATTATAGGCTTTATCTCCTGTTTGCCACTGAACTACACATATATATACAGGCATAAATTAACAATTTACATTCAATTTTCATTAAAAGATACTGAATGGTTCAAGCTTACCACAATTTCATGGAAATAAACACAGATACGTTGATTAGCAATGAATTCTGGCACAATTACTGGCACAAATTCCCATCTGCTTATGTTCCAGGCTTTTATTTTAGCAAAAATGTGAGCTGGCTTCAACGCACTGTCGCTTTATCAAGATTATTTGCACTAGTGGTCTCGAACTAACGCTCCCAAGTGAGTATATCAGCGAGTCTAGCCAATGAGGCCATGTTTCGACAAGTGTTTGAAAAAATGTTACCTTTCTACGTCTCCCTAACAACCAAGATAGTATTTATAGTCCGACCAATCGTGGTTCGTCTTTCATTTGTTGCGCTCCAATCAATTTGGAGTTTACATGGTAGGCTATTTCTGTAACGCAAGGTTTTTTCAAACATGTTATAAAAAAAATTTTATGAGCAGAAATGATTTCATGCTGTCAGGCATCCCCAATATTTTATTTTGGTTATAACTTGTTAATTCCTAGACTATTTGCGTAACGTTTTACATATTCTTTGTCAGCAAACCCTAAGGAACCCAAATATCCAAATTTAAAAGAGCTACGTGGCTGCGTTCAAAATATGCAATTTCTACCTCCTGTTTCGAAGATGTGCTGTCTGGGAAGGGTAGTGTATTTTATCACTGTCCGTCTGAAAAAAAAATTAGTGCATGTAGTCTTACACGCGTGATGGTAGCATTTGTGTATCGCGCGACGCGTGTTGCATGCGTTCCTGATTTTCAGCCCTCCCTCTCTCTTTATCCTTTTGTCCATCTGTTCGTTCGTTTTGGTAACGCAGTGTAGAAAAAGACATGAATGGAATTTAAAATTTAGGTCAACTTGCATATTTCAAGGTTTTTATTAGAAAGGCAGCACATTTTATTGTGTGTTTGGGAAACGCGTGTATGTTGCAGAAGGCCTATATTTAACGTGGAAACGTTACAATTTGCAGACGAAGCATAAAACAAAGGGGATTTCGAGTACTGTCATTGTGACAGCACTGTTCTTTACCATTCTTCTTCCTTTATTTATTATATGGATTTATTAGGCTTTATATTTACTAGATAATTTATATATGTGGATTAGAATATTCCACGACAGTCTTACATAAGGGTTTAGTGAATAACAATCCAGTCTCTGTGCTATTTGATTCTGGATGCACCACAATTGGTGTTAGGCAGTCACTCGTAGATCCTTCCCGTGCCACTGGACAAGTAGTCAAATGTGTAACATTTGGCGGCACATTAGAGAAATACTCTACTGCTATCATTAGGATTGCTACTCCTTTCTTTACAGGAGATGTACACGCATGTCTTCTTCCGAATCCGATCGCTGACCTCATCATCGGTCGCATTCATGGAGTCAAGGAATGCACTCCGCAACAAATTTCCACGTGGGAAAGGCAAAACATGCAGATTGCTAACGCTGTAGTCACTAGAGCTCAGGCTCTTAATATGCCTCAAACTTCATCTACTGAAGATAATGAAGTGCATAACCAAGATAATCCCTTGGTAATTTCTCGTGACTCGTTTATAAAACAGCAAGAAGATGATCCCACTCTGAAGAAATTCTTCATTCTTGCAACTAAAGGTGATCCGAATAAAGACACAAGTCGTAAATCGTGGATTACAAAGAAGAATGGCGTACTTGTACGTATGGTTCAAGACTCCATTACGTCAAGTCATTCTCAAATCCTGGTTCCCAAGAATTTGAGAGTTAAAATTTTGCAGCACGCTCACGACTCTCAGTGTGCTGGACACATGGGTTTTTCCCGTACTAAGTCAAGAGTCCTTGCGGCTTTCTTTTGGCCATTGGTAAACAAGGACATACGTATTTATTGTCGATCTTGTAAAGTATGTCAGGAAGTTAAATCCAAAGGTCCACGGCATGCTGCACCCATTCAGGCGGCGGACATTCCTATTCGGCCGTTTAAAAAAATGGCCATAGACATTATTGGTCCATTTAAGATCAAGTCTGCCAGAGGACATCAGTTTATCTTGACGTGTGTTGATATGTGCACACGTTGGCCAGAGGCTATTCCTCTGAAGAGCATTACTACTGCTGATATTGCAGATGCTCTTTGGCTTATATTTTCTCGTCTGGGGTTCCCCGGAGAGATATTGTCAGACCATGGCACCCAACTAATATCAGATACCATGTCTCAAGTAATGTCTACTCTGCAGATAGATAGATCTTTAAGTAGTATCTACCATCCAATGTCTAATGGTATGGTCGAACGCCTTAATAGAACACTTAAAAACTTACTGGGGAAGATAACTGAGGATCATCCTCAAGACTGGGACAGAGTTTTACCTGCGGCCCTCTTCGCTTACAGAGAGGTACCCAATGAACATACGGGATTTTCTCCCTTTGAACTCGTCTTTGGCGCGCGTCCGCGTGGCCCTATGTCGTTGCTTCACGATCTCATAACATCTGACAATATTGACGATGACACAAAGTCATCCTACGAATATGTCATCGCGTTGAGACAAAAAATTATCGAAGCATGCAAATTAGCAACTTCTTCTTCTGAATTTGCGAAACAGAAGGCAAGGCAATTTGCCAATAAGAAGAGATGCTTACGACAACTTTGTCCTGGTGACAAAGCATTTGTATTACTACCTTGTAGGGAAAACAGATTACTTATTTCTTGGAAAGGTCCGTACGATATAATATCGAAAATTTCCGATGTCGACTATATTGTCGATATTGATGGGAAGCATAAAACCTTCCACATCAATATGCTTACTGAATTCCATGAACGTCCGGATTATTTGCAACCCATTTTCCAAGCAACGGACAATTCTCCAGTACAACATGGTCATTACTCATCACTGTCCGTGATACAGGATGAGGAAACAAGTTTTTCAGACGTAAATCTTCCTCTTCCAATGATCCCACTTCATTCCAGTGAATCATGGAAGAACGTTACTGTCTCTCCTGATTTGTCTCTAGGAGAACAGCGACAAGTTTCAACTATGTTGCAAACATTTCAGGATGTACTCACTGACATCCCTGGACAAACGAATGTCATTCAACATGACATTGTTCTAACTGACCATACTCCTATTAGGGTTAGACCTTATCCTATACCTATACATTTTCAAGCACAGGTCGAGAAAGAGTTGGATGAGATGATAGATTTGAAAATAATCGAACCATCCACCTCTGCATATTCTTCGCCGATGGTTATTGTGCGTAAAAAAGACAATAACATACGTCTTTGCGTTGACTATCGAAAATTGAATCAAGTAACTAAGTTCGATGCCGAACCTATGCCTTTACTGGAAGAGCTACTTACTCGACTCTCCAAATCTCATTTTTTCACTAAACTTGATTTGTCTAAAGGATATTGGCAAGTTCCTTTATCTGAACGCACCAAACCTCTCACGGCTTTTTCAACACCTAGAGGTTTGTTCCAATGGAATTTTATGCCTTTCGGTCTTATGAACGCACCAGCTACGTTCGTACGCATGATGCGCCGAATCCTATCTTATCGGTCAGATGTCATTGCATATCTAGACGACATCTGTCTTTTCAGCGATACTTGGGAAGATCACTATTCAGGGTTAGATGAATTGCTGTCTACTTTGCGTGAGCACAACCTGACAGCGAAACCCTCTAAAGCCTATATTGGTTTTAGCGAAATTTCTTTCCTAGGCCACCGAGTTGGTCATGGTTTCCTAAAGACAGAGGACCATAATACTAGTAAGATACTTAACATCTCAATCCCTAAGACTAAAAAACAGGTGAGAAGTCTGTTAGGTCTTATTCAATTTTATGGCAGATTCATTCAGAATCTATCCTCTATCATGGCACCTCTCTCAACACTTCTAAAGAAAGGTTCGCCTAATGTGGTCCACTGGTCTCAGGAATGCCAATGCTCTCTGGATAAGATTAAAACATTGTTTTCAACACCACCTATTTTAGTGCTACCCACTAAAGATAAGACATTCGTTCTTCGTAGTGACGCTTCATCCACTGGGATTGGAGCGGCACTAATGCAAGAGTACTCTGGAACTCTGCATCCCGTAATGTA
Source organism: Oreohelix idahoensis (assembly GCA_024509875.1). NCBI lineage: Eukaryota > Metazoa > Mollusca > Gastropoda > Stylommatophora > Oreohelicidae > Oreohelix > Oreohelix idahoensis. Next base: position 406,365 of record JAMPIV010008841.1, read on the forward strand.
TATTTCCAGAAAACTTAATGCGGCAGAAAGGAATTATTCGGTTTTAGACCGTGAGCTATTAGCTATGGTTTGGTCGATCCTCAAACTACAGAGATTCCTTCTAGGCGCACATTTCATAGTAGAAACCGACCAAAAAGCTCTTACTGCTATACAGAGTAAGAATTTGAAGAGCTCGAGGTCTACTCGATATGCAATTGCTCTTCAACCTTTTCATTTCTCTGTGCGAGCTATTCGTGGATCAGATAATGTGATGGCAGACATTCTGTCAAGATGCCCACATGATTCCACATAACTATTAGGGCTTAGACTTCTTGATATGTCTAGTTCTATAGTAGTTCCTTTTCTATATCATGATAGATACACATTTGTAATTTAATAATATAATGATTGTATCACTACATAGCGGTTCATTGATGTTTATTCACCGCTGTGCTTTGATGATTTTTTTTTCTTCATAAATCATAAATTTAAGATATCTAATGCGAAATGATGATATGAATTTTTTAGGCATTGTGTAATTGCCAGAATTGTATTATACTTTGATGACACCTTCCTGGAAAAATATACTTGTAGAGAAATAATTTCTCTCAGTTTATGAGACACATTCTCACCAGTCGCTCCATAAGTCGACTTAGCCTCATATTAGGCGTTATAGGTATTCCTGATATTTTCATCTGCGCATTATTCATGCGTTGTGAGCCTATTGTACGTTGCTCCTAGATGTATTTCAAAAAGAAAAAAAAATGTTCCATTTTTTTTTTCCCGGGAGGTGTGGTAAGACTGTTACGTGCAGTCTTTGATATCTTACAATATTATACATTGGTATTCTTGTTATCTTCGCAAATATTTTGAAAGCAAAATAGTGCTTAAGGGAAAGTCATTATTGTGTTACTTCCCTTGAAAGTTGTGTCGGCTCTTTCGATCAAACTCCGCGGATAAATCCATTTTACTGCGATTTATTCGTTGTTTGGGTAATAATAGATTGTTCTTGCTTCAGAATATCTATGGCCTGAATTTATGTGTATTGTTTGTCTGAGTAGGACGAGTCTGTCTTATATCTGTATATCTTTACATATCTAAGTCGAACTATATGTTCTGTTGTCTCTAGAGAGGTCGAAGGCTATTCGGCGGATGTGTCGCTAGAGTGTGGTGTGATTTGGCTTCGTCCTGATAGGGACTGTGTTTTTCCATGTCGGCCTGTCGCCGGGGAAAAAGTGATCTCAGTATTTGTGGGGAAGGTGATAGTCGTCTAAACCTATCGTGTATGCTTTACCCCAGTGTTTAGTCGTATTGCCAAGGAATGGCAGTTTCATATTTCCTATATCAAGGTAATCAAAGATACTCTTATGAACTCTCGATCGAAGCCACCATTTTCGATAGTTACGATTTGAATGTCTAAGAGAATATATTTGACTCGATGAAAACGACTTCGATTCCTAGCAGCACTATATCCTGTAGATTGCAGTCAATTGTTCATGATCAAATCTACAGAGCAATGAAATGTTTTATGAATGACTAACTTTAGGACAGATTCATTATCTGTATCCAAACGTGAGTGACAGCTCACGAGTGAAGCCATCTTGGAACCAAAACATGTAGTGACTTTCAAGAAGAGAAAAGGGATGCCCGTATTATCGCTTGATCAGTCCAGAGATCACTGCTACACATGAGAACCCATTGCTAGCGGTTCAATATTATTATATGAAAAAATATGTGCTGAACATTATGTTGAAGAATCGTCGCTAGACGAGATTAGGTTTAGAAGCCATCTGAAATATTGTTTATAAGCTGACGTGCTCAGTCAGTGAAGTCAGATGATACATGTATGGGCGATACTGAGTGCTTGGCTACTGACAGTCCATTATACACTTATTCTACATGAGTGCCCATGTAACATTGCAAGACCATTTATCCACTGTACTATGATGTATTATGGCAACCTGTGATTTGTCACTATCTGTGCTGTCGAGTGTGTACGTCCAATTAAACTTTAGAAAAGGTACACAGTCGTTGGTGTCGATGACTTCCAGCCATACATGAGTGTGAGAAAAGAACATTTTTTTGTCAACACCACGAACCTTTATCATCATTCGCACATTATACACTCAATCCATGTCTACACACCACTGCGTAGGTCAAGTTGACATTCCATACACTACAGTGGAGCAAACAACACCATAGAGATCTTATCAACTGATGATGATGATGATGTCTGCTTCCATCCACTTATATCTATCTTTTGGTGGATATCATTAACGGGAATAAAAATCCAACTTTATCAATCTTATCACTCGCGTTGAGGGTCTATCCCCAACAGGTTGGGAATCACTGTCAATAATTCCGCCTTGCGAGACTGTCAATAAGCATCCGACGCGTTTTGGCTCGGTGTGCTCGGTCTGATCATATGTCCCGTGCTCAGGGGTTCTCCCTTTGCCACCTTGTCCTTTCTGGCTGCGCTGCCATGTAGGGCGGTCGGGTTGATCAGACTGTTTGGGGTGGTTGGGGTACTTGTTCTTGTAGAACTTGGATTTCTCAGGAGGGGGGTTTTGAGGTCCAGTTTCTCTGTGGTTATTTAGGTTAGAAGCCTGAGAAGATTGCTCTAGGTTATGTTTTCGAAAATGCTCCTCTGTCGGTTTCCGCTTTGTGGCCGGTAGTTCAGCCAGCGCATTGTGATAACGCTCAGACTTTTCCAAAATGTCTTCAAGTTTTTCTGCCCCCTGCTCAGCGAGAAATCTCCGGGTATCAGCGGACAAAGTGTTCTTTATTTGTTCAGTTAGAACAAGTTCCTCAAGACCTTCATAGGTAGAGGGGAGCTGCGAAAGCTCAAGGCACTTTGTTAGATATCCCTTAAGACGAGATGAGAACTGGTGAAAAGTTTCAGAATTCTCTTTCCGGCTGTTGCGAAACAGTTGCAAAAACTTGCGAGCGTTCATTTCAAAGCGCTCCAGTAACGCTTTCTTCAACACATCGTAGTCGTCTTGTTGGCTACTTTCCAGCTTAGAATAAACATCATAAGCAGAACCTTTTAGGGCCTGGGAAAGTTTCATATTCCAACGCGACCTCTCTAACCCGTACAGAGTTGCAATTTTCTCAAATTTTTCTAACCATGTGTCAATCTTCTCATTTGGACAAGGAAAAGATTCAAGAGTGAAAGACATAGCATTTAGTTGAAGAGATTGAGTGTTAGCAGGGTCAGTTAAGGAAGAATGAGGAGAAGACTCTCCATTGCTGGAGGTAGAGGCAGCACCACGACTTTGGAATTCTAGAGTTTTAAGAGCCAACTCGTGCTGTCTCTGTTTCTCTTTTTCCTCAAGCTGTCTCTCCTCCCTCTCCTTCTCCTGCTGTCTCTCCTTCTCTCTTTCCTCATGCTGCATCCTGCGAATTTCCATTTCCTCATCCATCTTCTTCTGCTCTCTAGCTTCGGCTGCTTCTTTTTCCTCTTTAGCTTCAGCTGCTTTCCTCTCCGCATCATATCTCTCAAGTTCGTCTCTGACAAATGCTTTCGCTTCCTCTCCTTCCAGTCCCTCCTCTCTCGCTTCGTCCCTGAGGAGTTGTCTAAGTTTTGCCCTCTCGGCCATATTATGTCAGTGACTGAGACTGTTGGAGAAAGAAAATAGGAAAAAGAATAACCTGGTTCCTACCACTTACGAGAAAAAAATTACCAAAAAAAACAAAAGATGATATATTTAACCCTGGGATACCTCCTCCAAAATAAAATCTAACTATCGCTGCTATTAATCGGCAATAAAGCACTCAATGCAAAACACGACTACGCCAAATAAATGGTAGTTAAGATTACAACTGAAAAATAAGTTGCTACAGTGGAAAAGCAAAAGAATATTGCAAAAATTAAAGAGAAAAATAATCCCTTAATTTTTAAAAATCCACTATAAGTTCGCCCCTGAAGTCAGATCGGGTAAGGGAGGGAATTAATCTGGACAAAAAGTCCGAAACACACTCCTTAACTTAGTTCAAACGCCGTTCTGCCTCAGTACCCAGTGAATGTTATACACTCACCACTTTACCAGCATTTAGTATTACAATCAGTAGTTAACATATATCCCGACAAAATCAACCTGTAACCAAAATGTATATTATTCAAAGATGCTGTGGAAAAAAAAAACTTATTAGTTTGTGTGGTCAGCACGCCCGTAAACAGATCGTTAGTCTAGGGGATAAATTATTTTTAAAAGATACAAAACTCACAAGACATCACACTCTTACTCTATTACAGAATAAAGAATCTTAAATACAAAATCCAGATAGACGAGTCCACGTTTGTCGTACTCGTCTTCCTATTCTAAGTTCAAAAATCCGTCGGACGAGAACCCATTTGTCGTATCGCCTTAGGATTTTGGGTTCAATTCCCGGTAACGAGCGACCATTTGTCGTACTCGTCTTCCTCTTCTAAGTTCAAAGACCGGAAACGAGCCCTCATTTGTCGTAGATTTTCGATAGGAGAATTAAGACTAGGTTTGGTCCCTTCTGAATAGGTTTGAATAGGTGATAGACTCAGTGAGAGTTAGTGAAAGGTAATAGAATTTCCACACACGTGAGATGATAGATTTTTTTTTGATATAGTGGCTGTCTCTGAAAGCGAAAAGAATTCTTCTCTCTCTCACCTATCTTCTACAACAGTTGTTACAGCGTCAGACAGACTACACCAATATACATATTACGTATATTTCTATCACTCACAGGCACGCACATACACGTGACGACAGGTAAACACACAGACGTGGGAAAACTATAACAATGATATATATATTATCTAGAACGAGCTGACCAAACACGATTATTAAGTTCAAGAGCGATTTAAATATCAGGAAAAATCGGCTCACAACATCAAAGAAAGTACATCAAGGAAAATACATATACACATAGTCATAAAAAATCAAGGAAATGTGGCAAGGATGATAGCCCCGTTATAGTGTTAACTCTAGGTTTAGCCCGGCCCCGTCAAGAGAACAGATGATGGCGCCCGAGTCACAGATACATAGGGTTTGAGTCTAAGAGTTTTCTATGTTTTATCTCGTAATTATATGCACAGAGTTTGAAAAAAATCTTATTTGTCCTAAGACAAAAACACAAGAACTCTAGCCTTAGCAACAAATTATGCAGATTGAAAAAAAAAATTAGGACAGCAACAGGGTGTCAAAGATATAATAGTGAAAATATCACTCAAACCAGCGTACACTCATTCATTCCGCCATGGCCTCTCATACATCTACTCACGACTTTGCTCGCTGCCTCTTGGAACACACTGATTTTAGATTTTCACACAGACTCAAAAAATGCAGTCTTCTGCCAAGAAGTCCCCAGTTCCAAAAGACGTATTTAACTCGGAGTCTCCGGGAACGACTACTTGGGTGTGCAAATTTGTTCAAATGTCTGATTAAGTCACCTAACAATTATTCCAGGCGCGGGAGTTAGCAGAGCACAGTGTCAATAGCGTAGGTTTCTAAAAATGATGAATGTCAGGTCGGTGCCTTCCCTCAGTATAGGATTCACTTTAGTCACACCACAGATTTGTCCACAAAAATATATATATATAGTCGGGAAATGTTAGTTAATACTAGAAGTATTTCGCGCCACCAGGCAGAAAGATTACGTAGAGTTTTTTTTTCTAGAAGAAATTAAGATCTGGCTCCAAGGTCCAGTATTTATCATTACAGTCTTTGAAAACCCGTTATTGGGAGATAGTATTTCTGGCTAACTCGGGTTGCATATGCACTGTTAGACCAATGGTACTTAAGAAACCCACGTGGTTCAAAATAAGGACTGTCTATTTCTTCACAAGTATGGAAACTACTACTAGGTGCTGGTAAAGTTAGGTTCACCCCAAAACTTTCACTCAACCACAGAATTACAGGTAGTCGCACAACTTAAGAATAAGATCGCTGAAAATATTTCTGGAAGTCTAGAAGTTCGACAAATTGCCGAAACAAACTGAGATCTTCGCTAACAGCTATTCTGTTTACGAGCAACCTATCTACTGTGAGTCTATGAGCGAGAAAGAAATTAAAGTTTCAAACTTGGCCAATATCTTTAAAATCGGACACAGGATCCTAATCTTATTTCGCCAAGCGAAATAGTCTCCCCTGTCCGTATAACACCTTCGTCCGCTTATCGCGTGACGTAACAGCCATCAGTGGCCGAGGGCTTGCATGAGTTGCAAATCTCAGACCACCGTCTGCAGTGCGGAGTGGATTTTCACGCTAAGCCGGGTTTTTCCTGACGAAAAACCTCATGCGTTTACTGAAATGCAGACTCTCTGTCTACTTTCCATGTCCCTCGGGTGAATTTTCACGCCCCAGGCCAGAGACCCTCAGACGAATGTCTAGCGAATGCTGTAAATTCACGCCTATCATCCGACCAGCGCGACTGACATGTACGCAATACCACCCAGGTGCGATTCTCAGTTTTAGAGAAAGGAAAACAGGTAAAGTTTGCGAATTATATGAAAATAATATTCGCAAAACGAATGGATGAAAAATATACTGGAAAAAAAGGAAATACAGAGATAATAAAAGAGAGAATTCGGGTGAAAGAATAGGAAGATGATGTAGGAAATTAAATGAATATAAACCCTACGTGACATCTGTTCATGTCAGCCAAAGCCAAATCTGTTCATGTCCACCAAAGCAAAATCAGTTCATGTCCGCAAAATCTGTTCACATCCGCCAAATCTGTACTTGTCCACCAAAGTGAAATCAGTTCATGCCTGCCAAAGCCAAATCTGTCCATGTCCACCAAAGCCAAATCTGTTCATGTCCGCCAATCTGTTCATGTCCGCCAAATCTGTTCATGTCTGCCAAAGCCAAATCTGTTTATGTTTGCCCAAACCAAATCTGTTCATGTCCGCCAAATTTGTTTATGTCCGCCAATTCTGTTCATGTCAGCTAAAGTCAAATCTATTCGTGTCCGCCAAATCTGTTTGTGTCCGTCAAATCTGTTCATGTCCGCCAATTCTGTTCATGTCCGACAAATTTGTTCATGTCCGCCAATTCTGTTCATGTCAGCTAAAGTCAAATCTATTCGTGTCCGCCAAATCTGTCATGTCCGCTAAAGCCGAATCTGTTCATGTTTGCCAAATCTGTCCATGTCCGCCAAATCTGTTCATGTCCGACAAATTTGTTCATGTCCGCCAATTCTGTTCATGTCAGCTAAAGTCAAATCTATTCGTGTCCGCCAAATCTGTTTGTGTCCGTCAAATCTGTTCATGTCCGCCAAATATATTTATATCCGCCAAATCTGTTCATGTCTACTCAAACCAAATCTGTTTATGTCTGCCAAATCAGTTTATGTCTGCCAAATCTGTCCATGTCCGCCAAATCTGTTTATGTCCGCCAAATCTGTTTATGTCCGCTAAATCTGTACATGTCCGTCGCGTGAAAGATGGTCTCATGCCCAAAGATATTTTCTAGGGACGACTGACAGATGACAAAAGAATAGCGGCCGTAGCTGAGGTTCAAAGATGTTTGCAAAAGAGACATGAAGGCACTGGACATAAATCCATCAACCTGGGAAGATGAAGCTGCCGATCTCACCTAGTGTCGATGCTTCATACAACGCCACCTCAGATTGGGTGAAAAGAAGCTATCACAAGCAGAAGAGAAAAGAACTCGCTGAGAGGAACATCAGATTAATAAAGCTGCTGAGGGCTATCACCGAAGAGGTGCATTCCCATAGTCAGATATGGCTGAGAAGGTGCTACTACTACAACCACTTGCTGGAGACCGAACAAACGCACAGAGAAGAGATATGGAGGCAGAAATGAAAGAAGTGAAGAATTCTCTTGTGCGTACGCACAAGACAGATGGACGTGACGTGAACGTGTTGCAGTCTTATGCTTCCTGGTGAACTGAAGGTTGAAACATGTCATTGTATCGGCTTGTTAAGTGATCTTTAACCTGTAAATCAACTATAACCTATTGTCAAGGTGAACCTACTGTCGAGGGGTTTGATCCCATTCACTAGCTGTATAGTTTGACCAGCGTTGATATTTCCTCTCCTTTGATGTTGTCATCATGATCATCATTTCCATTTTCACTCCTAATGAAGCATGGAGCCAATACAGCATCTGCCTCTCCCCCCTATAGGAAGCCTGCATCACAGCATTCATATTCTTTTACAGTAATGGTTTCTGTAGCAATCTATTTTAGACGATGAGGTTCCCAACCTGTTATATTTGTCGCTTCTTGGGGCATGCATGAGGGAGCAAAGGTCTTATTCTTTCCTTTGGCTCCTCAGATACTCCCTGGAACTTCACGGGGACCTTTGTCGTTGCATTTAGTTAGCACATTTCTGTCTTCTGTGAATTTGTCATCATGCCATGCCCAGCGTAGCTTACTAGCTGGTGCTTCTGTGTTTGAGTGCTGTCTCTTCGAAGTATGGACTTATCAGAAGTCATTCAAGGGACATGTATCATTTAGAAACCACTTGTTCGTTTAGATCACCAAGTTCATTTTCATTCCAAAACTGCTCAAGCAGCTTAATAGTACCGTCATGCGAAGCATAACGTTCGTTCGGACAACGTCCGACCGCATATACGTCCGTGGTCCTATAAGGTTATAATAGAGTTCAGAAATCCCGATCGGAGAATAGGACGAAGCGGACGTAACCGGACGTAGCGAAAGCAACAGCTTCCCGCACGCAACACGTGTATCTCATGTCTCTTGTATACAGTACAAATCTATTGTGATGCCAGGCGTATAATGGTACAGTACATATATAACCTATAATACAGTACATATGTCTTGATAGTCATAATAAACGCTTATGTTACTGGCCTATGTACGTACTGTACTGTACGTACTATCGCTATTTTAATGTGAACTTTCGAAAATACATTACCGTATGTGTACAATATCTTGGCTATTTAGTCAATACAGGTATACTACAGTATCCCATATAACTTTGCTAAGTATAAAGTATGATGTTCGCACAACGTCCAAATCGCATAACGTCCTATTTCACAGAAAGTATCGTGGACGTTAAGCGGCGCATGACTGTATACGCAAACCACCCCCTCCCCCGCCAAAAACAAAAATATTTTGCAGTGGTATAAAACTGGAGGGAGATTTATATAGTGACCTGCGTAGTTTCCTCGGGTCTCTGAGGATACAGTTGTATTTTGGCGATATCTTTGGGACTGTCTTTACATGGTTTTATTACACAAAGAATAATCATAAACTCTTAAATGCTGTTATATTCAAAACAGCTGTCATAAACTTAACATGTCTTAGCAACTTAAATATTGTCCTGTAAGAATCTCCATAGAAATTATCCCATTATAACACAAATCTAGGTATAGTGAGCACGTGGTCGGGTTCATCCTGGTCCACACAAGGTTTAGGAAAGCGATACGATTTGTCATAGAGGAAGTCAAGAAGATAAATTAGCCTTACGTGGTCTTATTTTAGCTTGATGGGAAACATGTTTTAATCCACTTTTTATATCACTCTCACGTGGAAGAATTTGAACAGAGAAATCGCAGGAGAGTTGCAGGTAGTAATGAACGTAATTTCTGTCGTCCATGAAGGTTGGTCCGGCACCACCAGATGAGGAAAGTTAAGAATGAGCGCACTGCTGTGACCTTTACAGGATGCGCCTACAATTACTAGAGTAAAAAAGAGAAGTTTCCACTGCCCAAGTTGCACATGTGTGTTTATTAATATAACTAATTTGATGAATAATTAGCTTTGTAAGAAGAACATGTGTGAAACATTTCTTAACGGTTCTCTCGTACACACCAACAAAAAGGAATTACAGAAGACAGGTGGGTTATCTATATCAAATGAGTTAGTTTTTTCTCCATTCTTTGTTGTTTTCTGTTAATGACTCTTAGACGGGAGCAATTATTTTTCATTTTCACGTACGTACCATGCCTGGTGGCGTGGGAGATCATGTGTCTCCACAACTTCCTGCCTCAAATATTGTGTATCAGTTCTGTTGTTGACTTCTTTCCATGCCATGATGTCAAACTGCCCAGTACCTTCTCCATTTGTCGTCTTCTATCCTATTTGCTTTCTTCTTCTCATAACATGTTTGGAACTGTTTCCTTCTGACATAAGGAAAACTTTTCCTTTGCGCACTTACTTCTGTCATGACATCCTCATTACTCTTACGAGCTGTCCATACAGGAAAGTATTTTTTCGAGTCACATTTGATGTTGGGTACTGTCGTACACTAAGTAATTTAGGGGAGGGGAGGGGCGGCACCTGTTTACAGATTATCCTGCTATTACGGTTAAGCACTTTCTGATGTCTCAACAAACATCTGTCTGCCAACACCAGTGTTTTATTGTCCAAGACAGATCCGAGCTAAACCTTTTCACTAATCAGTGGTCTATCGATCCTTGCGGCCCTTCTCTGGACCCTGATTTGACGGTAACTCCATACTGCATTAAAAGAAATGGCCGCGTGTGGAAAAGGCCGTGCCATACTTAATACACGCTTTGCGATAGTGTGCACACTTTTATTTACGACTGCCTTGAGAACGGCACTTATCCCTTCACAAACAAGTGCTCATTCTGCAAGCTTTGCATGACATCAGAAATACTATTTAAATGAAACGGAGTAATTAACTGACCTCAATAACGTTGTTTTTGTTACTTACGAAATTTAGAATGTAATCCTTAGTGCTGCTAAAGACGTGTTTCTGCTTGTGAGATTGGCATGCAACGTATTATTTTATAAAAGCCTATATAAATGCAGCATAGGTACTTCTGTCCTTCTCGTTACATAGGTGTTTTGTCTTTCTTGTGTTCCAGGTAATTTTGTCTGTAATGTTATGTGGCAACCTTTGTCTTTCTTGTTATGTGACTACAGTTATCTTTCTTGTTATCCAGGTACTTTTGTCTTTCTTGCTATCCATCTACCTTTGTCTTGTTTGTTATATATGTACTTTTGTCTTTCTTGTTACATAGTTGTTTTGTCTTTCGTGTTACATAGGTTTTTGTCTTTCTTGTTACATTGATGTTTCGTCTTTCTTGTTACATAGGTGTTTTGTCTTTCTTGTTACATTGGTGTTTTGTCTTTCTTGTTACATAGGTGTTTCGTCTTTCTTGTTACATAGGTGTTTTGTCTTTCCTGTTATGTGGCTACCTTTGTCTTTCTTGTTATCCAGGTACATTTGTCTTTCTTGTTGTCCAGCTATCTTTATCTTCTTTTTTTTTTAAATCTATGTACCTTTATCTTTTTTGTAATCCAGGCACCTTTGTCTTTCTTTTTATCAAGCTACCTGTGTCTTTCTCATTCTCCAGCTACCTTTTTCTTTCTTGTTACATAGGTGTTTCGTCTTTCGTTTTACAAAGGTGTTTTGTTTTTCTTGTTATGTGGCTACCTTTGTCTTTCTCATTATCCAGCTACCTTTATATTTCTTGTTATCCAGGTACTTTTTGCATTCTTGTAAAGCATGTATTTACGTATTGCTTGTTTCCTGGGTACTGTTGATTTTCTTGTTAACCAGAAACTTGGTTGTCTTTCTTTTTATCCAGGTACGTTTGTCTTTCTTTTTGTCCAGGTACTTTTGTCTTTTTTGTTATGCAGGAATTTTGAAAAAAAATCTTTTTCTTTATCCAGGTATTTTTATCTTTCTTGTTATGCATGTATTTTGTCTCTCTCGGTATCCAGGTACTTTTATCTTTCTTTTTCATCTAGATACGTATATTTTTATAGTTATCTGGGTACTCTTGACTTTCTTGTTAAGCAGGTATTTTTGTTATTCTAGTTGTCAGGTACTTTTGAATTTCTTGTAAACCAGGTACTTTTGTCCTTCTTTTTATCCAGGTATATTTGTCTTTCTTGTTATGCAGGGATTTTTTTTTCGTTATCCAATTACTTTTAACTTGCTTTTTATCCAGGCACATTTGTTCTTCCTGTTATCCAGGTACTATTGTCTTACTTATTATCCAGGTACTTTAGGCTATCTTGTTATCCAGACTTTTCTGTCGTTTATTCTAAAATTGGCGCTTTTACCTGTGCGTAATATTTAACCTTTGCTGAACGGTTTATTGTAGTTACTCTATTTATTAACCACTTTTATTTAAGTTCGCGTGCGGTTTATATATTTTTTCACGTTTCTAATCCTTGAAACTGACAATCTCTATGTTCCATTCATTGTAGAGAGCTTGAAACGTGTCATATTATCCCATTCGTTATTCATTTTAATATTAGAAACTTTGACCGGCATTGACCTTGTCGACTTTATATAATAACTAAAGCAATGTCCAATAAGGCGGAAATAACATCACTAAAATGAGAAAAGTAAAGTAAGAGAAATAATGAATTACGGATATAGATTGTGTTTTGTATTTGAACAGGGAATGTTTCGAACAATGAGCAGTGATGTGGCGATTTAACCACGGTATTAAAATTTATTTAAAAACTGGGGCATCAAGTTCTGTTGTTTGAAACACAGCTCTAATTATGCCCAATTTTCTCGCGGGTTTTACATTAGATTCTTAATCTTAATAATGTATATGTCATTGAAAGATGAATTCCAATCGACTGATATGTTGTTTATCAGTACATTTGGTATTGTGACAGGTTATGAGAACAGAGCACCTCGATCAGTTCGCTTGACTCCCACAGGCGCCCCTCATTTTCATTCATTTTTCATTCAACTGACTCGTTCACCTCGCTTCCCTAATTAGCATGTACGTTCGTTACGCATTAGCCATGTTTTTTTCCGCTAGCTGTCTTACTTATAGTTTAGCCACGCCTACCTGTCTTCTTTCAAGCGCTATCAGAGCAGCTTTTCAGATCCTGAACTCTCATTCCTTCAAAAGGGGACGGGTCAAGGGGCGATAACCACAGTTACCGACCATCCGGTTGTTCGTGATCCCCAGGGGGACGTAATCAGCTACAGTAAGAGACGGGATCAAAAGACTTATGCTCACTAGCAAATGGCTATGCGGTCGGCAGAAGTGTGAAAGAAAGCTTTCATTCAGGAATCGAACCGTAGATTTTCCCAAAATACGGGATAAGGCGTGATATCTCGAACTGGAGAACGAAAGAAGACCTATTTTATATAAATACCTCATCCTTTAAAATCAATTATCTAGTCGCCTCAGAATTTTCGGAATATCTAGCTCGAATCCTAGAGCCATTATACAAAGTGGTTCACTTAGAATTTCGTTGGAGATAGTTTCATTTTCTGTGTTGCGTTAAATATATATACTAGCACTTGAGTGATTTAATTGTTAAAGTTCGTCATTATATTTCACTAGGATTTACTGTGTTAATTGATAGCGTATTAAATACATGTAGCTAATTTTTCCAGCTGTAAACGTAAATTTAATTACTCGCTATTCCACAGTAATAGATGTTTAATTAATTAATAAGATGCTACGTGTTTGATAAATGACGAAGTATAATTATCATGTGTAATTTTATAAATGACTAATGTTCATATCGCGCGTTAAAAGCATTAAGATAAACTAGACTCTTGTGGTTTTTTTTTAAATATAATTTAATACCGGAGTGGTTAAGAGGCCTTGTCGTAAATGTGTGTTAGGTTATAATACTTATATTACTGATATGATATTTGTTTTGTTTCCAACAAAATCTAGGCTGATCAACCCTGCGATCCAGCGGTCTGCATAGCTCCAGTAACATTTGTTAATTATTATCGGGTCTTGGATTTTGACCTGTCTGGCCCTCCTGTTTTTTTTCATCCAGAGAGAGAGTTCTAACGCAAAAACATTAATAATAAAGTATAACTGGACACGCAAATTACCCAGATTGTTTACCTACAATTATCAGCCCGTGGTGGCCAAATATCTATAAAACATTGTTCCAGAATACTGACTATCGTTTTTTCTTTTCTCCAGTGGATTTATCCAGAACAAAGAATACTTGTGTCCAGAATCGGCACTCAAACCCCAGAGAGAGCGAGAGAGAGAGAGAGAGAGAGAGAGAGAGAGAGAGAGAGAAAAAAGCAGATAGGATATATTTTTCCTAATCATTATTGGTTTCAAACAGTTTACCCACCAGACATTTCCTTTAAATATCGGGACTACTGTGTACCGTCCATGGTGAACATTTGATCGCGGTTTATATTTTCTACATGAACTACCTGACGTGAACTTTCTCACATCCAATAAGCACTATCAAAGCGGGCGTTCCCCATTAGGAAAAATTAATCATTCTTGGAGGAACTGGGGCTCACTTGGAAAAGCACCACACTGGACTATGTTAACTATACACTGAAGTACGTTCAAGAGTAGTAGGTAAGCGTGATTGAATGTGGCCACAGATTGACAGATTGTAAGAAAGAGAAATGAATATTTCATATATTGTATAATCATTGTACTCACTTCTGTCTTTTCTTGTTCGCTAATACTGTTATTTCTTTTTTTGGTTTCAGGATAGATTTACTAGAGAGACTTTGTTCTTTACTTTATCGTCTATTCCTATACTCTAGGGTTACTCTGTTGACCTTTTAGGGTTACTAACTTATGTGGGAACTACCTCTGTTGGGATCTCCTTTGTTTTTTTCCTTTACAAGAGGGAAGGGCCTATTGGGCTAATGATTTCCATATTTTTGTCTGTAAACTATATTTTACTGATGTAAATGATTGATGTTGTGATTTTTTTCTAGTGATAATAAACTTAATAAACCTTTAGTTATCGTGTTGGTCATATCCTGCCCTATATGTTATCCATAGTTTGTTTTTCACGTCTGTGCGTATTTGTCACAAAAATTGTGTGTGTACGTGAGTGTAGTGTAACTGGTATTTTGTAACAGGAGAAATAGTGCGTCTAATTTAAATATAGTCGTAAAGATAGGCTGGATTAGAGCAATTACTCAATCCAGAGACTGTTCTTTCTCTTACACTATCACCCCTCGTGAAAAAAAGAAAACTATGTCTTACACCTTAAATCTCACATAGTTACCACTATCACCTCTGCTAGGACGGGACCATAAATATCACAGACCTATCTTATCAAAAATTACGACAGGTATCAACAATAAACGTGAATCACTAAAACATGTTTTATCCTTTGCTTAGTTTATAATATTTCCCGAGGATGAATGCTGTATCACCATGTCCTCAGCTGCGACAGGCATCGATAAAATAGGCCGTGGATTATCTGGGGTTATTCTAGGCATTGTTTCTCAGCCACAGGAAATGAGAGTGAAAGCAATGAAAGAGGCCTAGTTATGAGAATGTTTCTGTAGAGTCCCTTTTTTGTAAACATTTCATGTGCTAGTGGCAGCAGTGAAGGAGATTGAAGATTAAGCGTTAAGGACCTCAGTTACCCCAAATTTTTGTGGCACCAATGAAAAACATACCACTGTTGAGGTGTTCTTTTCTTTGATGTTTTAGCTTGTCTGCTGGGAATTTCTTCTGTCTAAGAAATATCAATTCTAATGAACTCTTTAATCATGGTGGCTTACGAAGGAGTTTCCTGTGATTTTGTATGCTTTTTTCCTCTATGGTTTATTATCCATTCTGTTGAGCATGTTCTCAATGTTGTCGTGTGAAATTCTAATCCACATATATAAATTAAAAAGTAAATGTAAAGCCTAACAAATAACTTCAATAAAAGGAAAGAAGAATGGTAAAGAACAGTGCTGTCACAATGACTGTACTCGAAATCCCCTTGTTTTCTCCTTCGTCTGCAAATTGTAACGTTTCACGTTGACAGTAAAAGCCTACTGCTTCAATACCCGCTTTCTACGATAAAACGTGTACTGCCTTTCTAAGAAAAACCTTGAGATACGCAAGCTGACCTATATTTAATATTCCATTCATGTCATTTTATACACTAAGTTACCATAAACGAAAGACAGATGGACTAAGGATAGAAAGAAAGGGAGGGGCTGAAAGCCGGAACGCAGGCAATACTACCACAGTCTCGCGATACACAATTAATGCCACCCCTAACACGCGTGTAAGGCCACAAGCACTAGCTTTTTTCAAATCAGCAGTGATAAAAAACACTACCCATACGAGAGTTAGGTTTTAAAAACTTACAAACGCTTATTAGGAAACATGACATTATACTGGTTTACGTTTGAAAACATTACAGTACCCAGACACCACATCGATCGAAGTGAACGGGAGGTAGAAGAAAATACATATTTTTAACGCAGCCCCTTAGCCCCATTAAATTTATATATTTGGGTTCCTTAGGACTTGCTGTCAAAGAATATGTTAAACGTTACGCAAATAGTCTAGGAATTAACAAATTATAGCCAAAAGAAATAGTGAGGGATGTCAGACAACACCAAAATCAGAATCGCTCAGTGGCAGATTTTCACACCACCATTGTACGGGAAATAAGTCCCCATGTTACCTCCTATTTGATTGGCGGAAAGTAAATGTAAGGCTAAACACGATTAGTCGGGCTATAAATACTATCTTTTGTTGTTAGGGGAGACGGAAGGAAGGGTACTTTTTTTTTGAAAAGCTGTGTAAACATGGCACGATTGGTTAGACCCGCCAATATAGGCAAATTGAAGCGTTAGTTCAGCACCACATTTTCAAATAAACTTACTAAAGAACCAGTGCGTTGAGCGCCAGTGCATATTTTTCTAAATAAAAGCCTGGGACATCGGCAGATCGGATTTTGTGCCTATTCATTGCCAGTCAACGTAATTCTGTATTATTTCCATGAATTGTGGTAAGCTTGAAATATTTGATATCTTTTTAATGAAAATTGAATGTAAATTGATAATTTATGTCTGTATATATGTGTGGTTCAGTAGCGAACATGAAGTAAAGCCTATATAGTGCTCCAACCTGAACAGAAGGTGTCGGAGGAAAGTAAAAATACATGGAATTGCCAAACAGTACACTGACACCTATCTTATTGACTAGAAAGAAATTATGCTGGAATTGCAGAGGCGTAGTAACCATTAGGGAGGAGTATACTGGTGAAAATTGTTTCAGATGAAGATAGCAGTTGGCCTACCGCTCTGAACTCAGTGTTTGTTATGTATTGTGTTCAGTCTGGAAATTTATTATAAATTAGTTCTGAAATAGGAGGTACAACCTTCTTGTTTCAGGGACCGTGGTCCTAAAGTTATTGAGCAGCACCTGGTCTGAGCTTTGCTGAACCTAGAGGCTGACAGCATACTCCTGGGTCAAGATAGTGACCAGTGAGGTGTCTCCAGAACACAGGGAGGCTATCGAGCAGAGGAGTCTTTTCCTGCCGCCATCACGAAAGATAAGCGTCTGTGGCCAGAGGAGCTCAACATTATGCCCCCCCCCCCCCCTCAAAATCTGACTTTATAATAAAACAGAGGGAAAATACAGTGTTTAAATTGATAGGAACTGTGAACTTTTCCCCATACTATTTCCAAGATAAACAAACACTTGAAGTCATGATGACAAATAACAACATAGCTTGAAAAAACAAAACCAGTATTACCTCATATTACTACTACACAACTGACACACATAGAATAATATTAATAAAATATGTCACTACAAGGTTCATATTGATAAATTCTGTACATATAAATTGTAATTACAATTGATTGTGATTCCTGGTTCACTTTGTAGTTGAATCAGGACATATATATTAGTGAAAGTAATTAATACATATTTATATTTGAAACTTTACCAGTGCCTCATTTAAGATAGTCTTATAGAGTGTTAAATGTGTGTGAGTGTCACAGTGTTGTCAAGTGTGGTGGAATAAATTAAATTGTTTATCTGTCTGTTGTTGTTGTGACTTACACTACATCATATACACACCCTAGACATTTAACGTAGTCATCACTATATTCCAGAATAATTCTGACTGAGGTATAATGTGGTAGCAAGTAAGGTTATCTGTAAAACACTACACCTATTAGATACAGATACCTTCACAGCTGATCTCAGTCAGTACACTAAGTCCCCTATAAATATTTATAACATCCCACTTTACCACATATATTGGGGTCTCGCTCCAGGGATATTGAACTTTCTCCTGTTATAGATATTGGGAATAATAAGAATTAAAAGGTATCCTTGGGTGGAAATAAATAACGTTGAGCTCTCAGTGCCTTTGGTGTCTTTGGAGAAGTAATATCAGAGTGTATTGTTTAGTTAGACATTACCTACATTTACCTGTTAGAAAATGGCGGACCTGGCCAAATTTCGATCTGCTGCTGTACAGACTGCGAAAGAGTTAGGAATGGACGGGCAAATTATGATTGCTTATGTCACTGCTGAATGTGACAAATATATTGAACGGGAAGAAAGAAGATTAGAAAAAGAGGCCGAAAGAAAGTTAGAGGCCGAAAAGGAAATTAAGAAGTTACAATTTGAGGCTGAGGCTGAGGCTAAGAGGTTGCAGATTGAGGCTGAGGCTAAGAGGTTGCAGATTGAGGCTGAGGCTAAGAGGTTGCAGATTGAGGCTGAGGCTAAGAGGTTGCAGATTGAGGCTGACAAAGAGGCAAAAGCATTGGAAGCAGAAGAAAGAAGATTGACTGCAGAAAGAGAAGAGAAGAAATTAGCTGCAGAAAGGGAAGACAAGCGATTAGCTGCAGAGAGGGAAGCAGAAAAGGAGGAGATGAGATTACAAAGGGAGCACGAGTTACGACTAAGGGAGTTTGAGTTTCAAGGCCATGCTCCTGAAAATGGTGCCAGTCCCTTTACCTCTGATGCCACTGCTAGCCAGGGAGCCTCAACCTCAGCTATGAATTTTCATTTAGATCATTTTGTTGAGAAAGACGATGATATTGAGAGCTATCTAAATAGATATGATCTATTAGCTACCACATATGGGTTAGAGAGAGAAAGGTGGAGCTTAAAGTTATCTCAAGGTCTTCGTGGGGCAGCTTATGAAGTTTTTGCCAAAATGAGCAGAGGTGATCAGGAAAATTATGACATGCTAAAGCAGGCTCTTTTATTAAGATATGAAAAGAACGCAGAATTTTATAGGAAAAAATTTAGGAATGCTAAACTACTGTCAGGTGAAACCTATCACCAGTTCTCTGCACGAATAGAGACATACTTGGAGAAATGGACTTCTCTGGGGAAAACCCAAGATCTTAAGGAAATGATCCTTATAGAACAATTAAGAGAGTCCATGGCTCCAGACCTGAGAAAGTTTCTCATGGAACAAGGTGCAGAGAGGCTGGGTGAGTTGCTAAATGTTGCTGAAAGGTATCAAGCAGCTCAGGCAGAGGTATCAGGTAACAAAAAGAAACAGGTGGAAAATTTTAGGGCACCACAGAACTTTAATAAATTTGATCCTAGAGATCAAAACAAAGGTAAGCACCAGTATGATAGGCCACGGTATGACAATAAAAATAAAACCCCACAATTCGATGAAAGGAAATATGATGAAAGAAAATCTTTCAACCAAGGGAAAAGGTGGTGTAAAAATTGTAAGATGAACAATCATGACACTGACCATTGTAGAAGGAAACCTCCTCATTGTGCTGCTATGACATCTGGGAAAAAGGAAAAAAAAAGTCAAACCTGCAGAACTACAGGAACCATACCACCCCCCAGTGTGTGAAGATGTCATCTGTAATGGTGTTACTATAAGGTGTTTATATGATACCGGTTTAGATTACGATTCCGTTGTGAGTTCTCACCTGGTGCAGGCCGATCAATACACCTCAGAAACAGTGGAGATTCAAACTGCAACCAAGGATGTAGCTACCATGACACTTCCCGTCGCCCGGATAAAGGTGAAAACGCGATATGTGGAAGGAATCATAAAAGCAGCAGTGATAAATGAGCCAATCTACCCTCTGATATTGGGGTGTAGATATGTCTTCTTGGGGAATCCCAAGAGACCTGTGATATTGGCAACAGTGCAGACCAGATCACAGTCTAAAAAGGAGGAGGATAATCCAATAAATACTCATCCAGATGAGATGAGGAAGGCACAGGCTGAGGACAAAACACTCAAGCCGTGTTTCAAGAAGTTGCCCAAATCTCATACACCTCTAGGCAAGGGAGAATTTTATATGAAGAACAAGCTGATATATAGGAAGGCTGGATCTGAATCCAATGGTCACGGACAGCTAGTCCTTCCCACTTCATATAGGACTAAAGTGTTGGAACTAGGGCATGCGATTCCCTTCAGTGGTCATATGGGGATCAGCGCAACAGGACAGCGTATAGCTTGTCACTATTTCTGGCCAGGGATAACTGAAGATATCAAACGATATTAAAGTCCTGTCCAGAGTGCCAACAAGTAGCACCTAAACATTGGACTGCACCAGCAACTCTGGGGGAAATGCCCATAGTGGGAACACCCTTTGAGAGAGTTGCCGTGGATCTTTTGGGACCTCTCACCCGAACCAAGAGAAGGAACAGCTACATTCTGACTCTGGTGGACACTTGTTCTATGTGGGGAGAGGCGGTAGCCCTGTCATCGATTTATTCTAAACATGTGGCAGAGGCATTGCTCACAATTTTCACAAGGTTAGACTTTCCCAATCAAATCTTGACTAATAATGGCTCTCAGTTCAAGGGGAAACTAACAGAAGAAGTTTTCAGGATCTTCCAGGCCAAACACTTCCATTGTAGTGTGTACCACCCACAAGGGAACGGCCAAGTGGAAAGATTTAATGGCACGTTGATGTCGATCCTGAGAAAGCTGGCACACGAAAAACCAGATACATGGGATCAGTACCTTCACGCCGCCCTCTTTGCTTATCGGGAGGTAACCCATAGTTCAACCGGAATGGCCCCGGCAACATTATTATTTGGAAGGCCAATAAAAGGTCCACTGGAAGCGCTGTTAAGAACGTGGACTGATGAAAAGGCAGAGGAAAACATTACATCCTCATACCAATATGTGAATGAGCTGACCACTCGTTTAAAATCTGGCTGGAAACTTGCCAATGAAAATTTGAGACAAGCCAGGAAGAAACATGCTGCCTATTATAACAGGAAAGCTAAAGACAGAGATTTGGCTGTGGGAGAGAAGGTACTGCTTCTTCTGCCCGGTAGTCAGAATAAGTTACAAATTGGATGGCAAGGTCCATATACAGTTCTAGAGAAGGTGTCTAGAACCAATTATAAGATAGATAAGAAGGGGAAAGAAAAAATCTATCATGTGAATCTCCTGAAGAAATATTTGGAAAGAGAAAATCAGGAAGAGACACACTTGTTGACCTTGTCCATTGCCATGGAGATGAAAAAGGAACCACTTTCATCATTTGAATATCCTATACACCCCTGTGAGACAGCGGCACAGGTGAAAATCAGTACACATTTAACGAAAACTCAGAAAGAGAGAGTGTAACAGGTTCTAGATACTCATACAGAGGTGTTAACAGACCGACCAGGGCATACAAACCTATTGGAATATGATATGAAGCTGATAGACCCCACACCTGTCTGTATGAAACCCTATTCGATTCATTTTGCTAAGGAGAAAGCTTTGAAGGAAGAGATAGACTATTTGTTGAAGGAAGGAATTATTTCACACAGTGAATCTTCGTATAGTTCCGGTGTTGTACTCTTAAGGAAGCCCTCTGGAGAACATAGACTCTGTATAGATTACAGGAGACTGAATGCTATTACAGAAGGACAGGTGGATCCATTGCCAGATACAAATCAGTTGTTTGCCAGACTAAATAAAGCTAAATATTTCTCAAAAGTGGATCTGAGTAAAGGATACTATCAGATTCCAGTAAAGCCTGAGGTTAGACCATACCTAGCTTTAAGTACCTCAGAAGGACACTATGAGTTTAACAGATTGCCATTTGGATTGAAGAATGCGCCTAGTGTCTTCTCTAGAATGATGAGAAAATTATTGGACCCTCTGAATAATCCATGTATCACAAATTTCATGGATGATATCCTTATAGCAACAGAAACATTTGAGGAACACATTGACTCTCTGAACA
Source organism: Oreohelix idahoensis (assembly GCA_024509875.1). Taxonomy (NCBI): domain Eukaryota; kingdom Metazoa; phylum Mollusca; class Gastropoda; order Stylommatophora; family Oreohelicidae; genus Oreohelix; species Oreohelix idahoensis. The sequence goes on from JAMPIV010008841.1 coordinate 428,187, forward strand.
TGCTGTTTAATCGACTTAGGGAAGCGAATTTAACAGCCCGACCAACCAAATGTTGCGTTGGATGTAAAGAATTGGAATTCTTGGGACACACAGTTTATCAGGGAAACATGACCCCTGACCCAAAGAATTTAGAGAAACTAAAGAAAGCCCCGAGACCACAAACCAAGAAAGACGTGAGATCCTTTGTCTCATTATGTGGTTTCTACCAGAAGTATATCAAAAACTTTAATTCCATATGTGCACCGTTAACTGATTTGACACGTAAGGGAAATCCAGATCAAATTACATGGACACCACAATGTGAAATGGCTTACCAGGAATTGAAGGGAAAGCTCACAAGCAAACCTATTTTGAAATTACCTGACTTAAGTCAAGAATTCATAGTAAGAACAGATGCCAGTAATATCGGGTTAGGTGCGACTCTGCTACAGAAATCAGATGCATTGGATGGGGAATTAAGCCCAGTGGCATATGCTAGCAGAAAGTTGAATAAAGCTGAAACCAATTACTCAACTAGCGAAAAGGAATGTCTTGCAGTAATATGGGCGATAAAGAAATTCAATATTTATCTGTATGGGAAGGCATTTAAGTTGCAAACGGATCACAAACCTTTGTCGTTTCTAGCACAGGCTAGACATGAGAATTCTAGATTACTCCGTTGGTCATTATTGATGCATTCATTTGAGTTTAGCATAGAGTATATAAGTGGAAAAACAAATCTGGGAGCGGATTTTTTAAGCCGCCATCCGTGTGATGAGAATCACCCTAAACCCCAGGAATAATATGAAATTTCTCTATGTGTATATAGAATTATAGACTGACATATAACGTCTGTTTTAAGTGGGGAGAATTTTTCGTGTGAAATTCTAATCCACATATATAAATTAAAAAGTATATGTAAAGCCTAACAAATAACTTCAATAAAAGGAAAGAAGAATGGTAAAGAACAGTGCTGTCACAATGACTGTACTCGAAATCCCCTTGTTTTCTCCTTCGTCTGCAAATTGTAACGTTTCACGTTGATAGTAAAAGCCTACTGCTTCAATACCCGCTTTCTACGATAAAACGTGTACTGCCTTTCTAAGAAAAACTTTGAGATACGCAAGCTGACCTATATTTAATATTCCATTCATGTCATTTTATACACTAAGTTACCATAAACGAAAGACAGATGGACTAAGGATAGAAAGAAAGGGAGGGGCTGAAAGCCGGAACGCAGGCAATACTACCACAGTCTCGCGATACACAATTAATGCCACCCATAACACGCGTGTAAGGCCACAAGCACTAGCTTTTTTTAAATCGACAGTGATAAAAAACACTACCCATACGAGAGTTAGGTTTTAAAAACTTACAAACGCTTATTAGGAAACATGACATTATACTGGTTTACGTTTGAAAACATTACAGTACCCAGACACCACATCGATCGAAGTGAACGGGAGGTAGAAGAAAATACATATTTTGAACGCAGCCCCTTAGCCCCATTAAATTTATATATTTGGGTTCCTTAGGACTTGCTGACAAAGAATATGTTAAACGTTACGCAAATAGTCTAGGAATTAACAAATTATAGCCAAAAGAAATAGTGAGGGATGTCAGACAACACCAAAATCAGAATCGCTCAGTGGCAGATTTTCACACCACCATTGTACGGGAAATAGGTCCCCATGTTACCTCCTATTTGATTGGCGGAAAGTAAATGTAAGGCTAAACACGATTAGTCGGGCTATAAATACTATCTTTTGTTGTTAGGGGAGACGGAAGGAAGGGTACTTTTTTTTTGAAAAGCTGTGTAAACATGGCACGATTGGTTAGACCCGCCAATATAGGCAAATTGAAGCGTTAGTTCAGCACCACATTTTCAAATAAACTTACTAAAGAACCAGTGCGTTGAGCGCCAGTGCATATTTTTCTAAATAAAAGCCTGGGACATCGGCAGATCGGATTTTGTGCCTATTCATTGCCAGTCAACGTAATTCTGTATTATTTCCATGAATTGTGGTAAGCTTGAAATATTTGATATCTTTTTAATGAAAATTGAATGTAAATTGATAATTTATGTCTGTATATATGTGTGGTTCAGTAGCGAACATGAGGTAAAGCCTATATAGTGCTCCAACCTGAACAGAAGGTGTCGGAGGAAAGTAAAAATACATGGAATTGCCAAACAGTACACTGACACCTATCTTATTGACTAGAAAGAAATCATGCTGGAATTGCAGAGGCATAGTAACCATTAGGGAGGAGTATACTTGGTGAAAATTGTTTCAGATGAAGATAGCAGTTGGCCTACCGCTCTGAACTCAGTGTTTGTTATGTATTGTGTTCAGTCTGGAAATTTATTATAAATTAGTTCTGAAATAGGAGGTACAACCTTCTTGTTTCAGGGACCGTGGTCCTAAAGTTATTGAGCAGCACCTGGTCTGAGCTTTGCTGAACCTAGAGGCTGACAGCATACTCCTGGGTCAAGATAGTGACCAGTGAGGTGTCTCCAGAACACAGGGAGGCTATCGAGCAGAGGAGTCTTTTCCTGCCGCCATCACGAAAGATAAGCGTCTGTGGCCAGAGGAGCTCAACATTATGCGCCACCCCCCCCCCCCCCCCCCCCCCTCAAAATCTGACTTTATAATAAAACAGAGGGAAAATACAGTGTTTAAATTGATAGGAACTGTGAACTTTTCCCCATACTATTTCCAAGATAAACAAACACTTGAAGTCATGATGACAAATAACAACATAGCTTGAAAAAAAAACAAAACCAGTATTACCTCATATTACTACTACACAACTGACACACATAGGATAATATTAATAAAATATGTCACTACAAGGTTCATATTGATAAATTCTGTACATATAAATTGTAATTACAATTGATTGTGATTCCTGGTTCACTTTGTAGTTGAATCAGGACATATATATTAGTGAAAGTAATTAATACATATTTATATTTGAAACTTTACCAGTGCCTCATTTAAGATAGTCTTATAGAGTGTTAAATGTGTGTGAGTGTCACAGTGTTGTCAAGTGTGGTGGAATAAATTAAATTGTTTATCTGTCTGTTGTTGTTGTGACTTACACTACATCATATACACACCCTAGACATTTAACGTAGTCATCACTATATTCCAGAATAATTCTGACTGAGGTATAATGTGGTAGCAAGTAAGGTTATCTGTAAAACACTACACCTATTAGATACAGATACCTTCACAGCTGATCTCAGTCAGTACACTAAGTCCCCTATAAATATTTATAACATCCCACTTTACCACAAATGTATCGATTCATTCTCAAACACATTTTAAGTTACGAAAGACACTACAATTGTAACGTAACAGCATGTTCTCTATGCACCGATTCCTTCTCACATACATTTTAAGTAATACATTTTAAGTTACGAAAGACACTACAATTGTAACGTAACAGCATGTTCTCTATGCACCGATTCCTTCTCACATACATTTTAAGTAATGGAAGGCACTACCATAGTAACGTAACAGCATTTCTCCTTTTAACTGATTCATTCCCCTTGTAAATCCCAACGGAGCACAAACCGTCAACACTTTCACACCAAATCTTCCAATCCCAACGGAGCACAAACCGTCAACACTTTCACACCAAATCTTCCAATCCCAACGCAGCACAAACCGTCAACACTTTCACACCAAGTCTTCCAATCCCAACGGAGCATAAACCGTCAACACTTTCACACCAAATCTTCCAATCCCAACGGAGCACAAACCGTCAACACTTTCACACCAAATCTTCCAATCCCAACGGAGCACAAACTTTCAACACTTTCACACCAAATCTTCCAATCCTGTGCGGTTCGTTCAAAGCCGTGCTATGTCCACTTTATCAACGTTAAGCCTGGTTCCCGTCCTGTTCTCCATTTGTTTTCCGGTCATCATTTATTTGTCTTACCTAGGAGATTCTAGAAGAAGGACTGCATTTTAATGCTTTCAACTGGTTATCTCAATACGTGACCTCTCCAACGCCGAGTGTCCGATTAGCAAAGTGGTTAGAGCGCTGGCCTCTCATGGCAAAGGTGCCGGGTTCGAAACACGGCGGCTCAGCTGAAAATTGGTACCTGACTTTGCTCTTAAGTTAGGGAAGAAAAATGCAGCGAGGAAGGGAACTAGGCACATCACATCTCGATGCTGGACCTAGTATAATGAAGTCTCTAACACTTCACACCTCTACAGCAATATGTGCTATGGGACTACCTTTTTAACTAAAAGTTTTCTTTTCATTTATGTAAAAAGACGCACTTGTAACTTTTGTATTTCGTATTTTGGCATATTTTGCGAGCTAGAGGACAATGGGGTGAGAAACTTCTTAAAATGCCGTAGAGGGGTGCCGAATCTCTAAAGGCTTAAGAAGCACTGATATAGATCTACATCATATGTTCGGTCTTTTTCAGACACTAGAAACACTTCACGTGTTCGAAGTGAACTTTGAAACAATTATTACAGATTGTAGAGGAATAGTCCAAGTGTGTTTGTATTTGGGATATTTAGAACACCAGCAGACAAAGAGACAGATGAGAATGTTCAAGGAAGATTAAGATGGCAGATCAGTAAATAATCTGCAAAAATACTAGCACTAATTACAACAAAAGATTTATGAAAGCGATTGACTGTCGTTGGCCAGGCATCTTTTGAAGAGTTTTTGTTTAGTTTTTTTATCGCTACGAAGTTAAGCAATTTCATCTGTTCTGCATACGTTATCGCAGTGATATAAATGCAAAGTAGGTAAAAATTAATTGCAACAACTGAAAATAACAGGGCCGGGGGTGGGGGAATATAAATGAGACGTAAAATGTGTAATAAAAAAGGTAGTCATATAGCAGATATTGCCGTAGGGGAGTGAAGTGTTAGAGACTTCACTAAACTAGGTCTCAGCTTTATCAGGTTGGGTGACCAGTTGTCTTCAATAACTCAAAAGCAGACACGTTCCCATTTACAGCCGGGTAAGCTGGAGTGTTGAGCGTTCCTTTACCTGTTTTTTTTTTATCTGGAGTGTTTAAAACTCGGTAACTTTATAGACGTATGAATTTAGTGGTTTGGTCTTTGTACGTATATCCCATACGCGTCGTGTCATCTGTCTTCATTTTTATTTTTAGTACTTTATGGAAGGGAGTGGGTGTAAGGGAGATTACAAAATGTTGTCCTAGCTAGAATATTGTTACACTATGATTGATATATGGTCTCTAGTGATAAGACCACAACTACGTCCCACCTCCCCTAGTTTCCCAAAAAATGAACTGCTCCTACGAGTTCTAAATGCAGAATTCCCCGGTCATAAATGAACCCTGGGATTAGTTTGGGAAAAGCCAAACTCCGGTTGTGGTTATATATTTATAGCTTCCATGCTATCGCACTTTATAATGGCTTTTTGCCTTTTCTTGTTCTTCGGATTCCTGGTCCCAATGAAGCATATGCCTTCTGTTAGTTCACGCCACGCGTCCCTTCTTGTGTCATTTGTTTATGTTCTTTCCGTATCATCAGGGCCTAAAGCTAGGGTATTTGCAGCTCTAGGCAAACAGGTTATTTGGCGCCCTTGGCTAACAGTGTATTTGGCGCAACTAACAAACAGTGTTTTGGACGCCCTAAGCAAACAGGGTATTTGACGTTCTAGGCAAACAGGGTTTTTGACGCCAACTGCAAAAAAGTGTATTTGGCGCCTTAGGCAAGCAGCTTAATGTGCAGCCCACGTAGTTCTCCCTCGCACACACACGCACACACTCACTCAAACACGTACTTGTGCCGATAGAAAAAAAAAGTCACCAAGAGCTGACGCTCAGTGACAGTGGATCAAAGTCAAGCCGATAGAAAAAAAATGTATAGATGCTTATTTACAATGGTGTCGATGGGGCACAGGCAATAGCAATTTTTATTTTGGGAATTACAACTTTATTTCGTTATACCCATTTTTCAGTTCACTCGATTTTGCCACTTCCTACCCTCAGATTTTTCCGCCCTAGGCAACTGCCTAGTTCGCCAAATGGTTAAGCCGCCCCTGCGTATCATCATAATCATTATCCACAAGCTCCGTATAGTGAATATGTCTTCAGTGAGGTCAGGCCACGTTCTCATGTCTTGTGCAATTCGATGAGCGTCTTTCCTTATCTTATTTATTCCTTTTAATTCTGTTTCAAATTCGTCGAACGTGTTTTTTATGTCTCCCTCAAATTATGTTACTGTTGTCGAGTTTTCAGTTAAGGACTGCAGTGAAATGCCATCAGCAGCTGTCCTCCGAATATGTCGCATGTAGTTATTTCTATAAAGCTCCTTGTAAACTCGAACCAGTTGTGGTTAATCCAACATGGATAGGCAGCGTGGATAAATTCTGATAACAACAAACGATTAAACAAACAAACAATGGTTGATGTTAACGAGAGCAGTGTACATTAGAATACAACTGTTCCTTTACGCGGCGCTTCACTTCACATGTAGAAAGCATAAGCAAGTCAAGCCCCGTGTATCTCTCGGGGAAAAAGGGGGGGGGGGGGGGTCGTCTGGTGAGAAAAAGAAAGAATGTAACTACTGCAACCTGTACAAGATGGTTAAAATGAGCATGTGCATGAGGTTTGCAACCTCATCAAGTCCAGAACAAACTGCTACAGAAACAACCGATTTAAGAGCACGTGAATGCTTGGTACAGGCTTCCTGTAAGTGAACCAGCTGCAGAGATGGCTCCATGCTCCGCAAGAAGTGAAAAGGAAAATGATGGTGATGATGATGATGAGCAAGTCAAGTAAGATACTCGTAAGGAAAAAGCTGTGTTAAATGTCGTCACAATCCTTTTACGCCCTCGCAGTGCAGTCAGATCATCTGATCATTTTGTTGCATTCTAATGAGGTGCCCAAACGGTTTACTTCTCTGTCTCAAATGTAGCTAGTACATGGTACTCTTCCTACAGAGCTCATTGCTTCACTTTTGATGTTGTCTTTACTCTTCCTACAGAGTTCATTGCTTCACTTTTGATGTTGTCTTTACTCTTCCTGTCACGAGAGGGTTGATTATTATTGAAATTATAAGATATCATGGACAAAACGTTGTATCAGTTGATACCAGGATAGTGCCAGGTAAGAGACTGGTCTTATCAGAAATACCCCCTTTTCTGAAAAGAATAAGGGTGTATCGACATCAAAGGTAGGATCAAGCTGTATAAGTTTCCAGGTATGATGATATTATATGTTCCTGGATTCCTATGGGCTCCCTCTCAAGATTCTCCTATGATTATATTATTATTATTATTATTATTATTGACTCTGCCAGGGGGATTAAGTAAATTATCTGCTAGCAAGAACTTGAACTCAACTTCAATAATTAAGTAAGTCTGCTGGTAAATATTTACAATTTATTTTTACAGTTTCTCTTTTCTTTTTGAAAAGCTTGAAAGGAAATCAACTTTAATTACAACAATAAATCAATAAAACATTGGAAAATAGTTAAAAGGTATCAAAAGACATTAACTGTGATGAGAGTTCTCACTTTGGTAAATTATCTCTGCTGGAATAATATTTATATGTTTCTAACAATTTTCTTTCACTGTCACTTGAATGTGAAGCTATCACTAGCTATATCTATGCCCACACTTGTCATCATAAATGATTGTCTATAACTGTGGTGTTGGTTTTCACTCATCTGTAGAATGGAGCTGGTTCCACTTTGGTCCTGGCAGGAAAATTTATTTGAGCTTCCTCCAGGCAGTAGGCATTTGGTAACTGGCCTTCTGAACTCAAAGGCGCTTGCACCAGTAGTGCCTTCAGTAGTGGATGACTTTATTTTGTGTAGTTTGGTTTACAGGATATAAACTGAAACGAATTAGAGGCAACCCCTATATTTTCCATCACTATCCCATTATAACAAAGTTTGGGGATGATAGACAGTTTCAGACAGTGTGCTAGAAGATGCACAGGACATAGTATAGAAGCAACAACCAAATCCAGTTCACTGTGACTACAATTTCCCTCTAAATCCTAAGTTAGAGCCAGTTGTCCATGATCCGCCTCCATACAATGATTAGGTCTTATATAAACTACTAAGTAATAGCTTAAACAATCCAGTAAAACAATCGCTTTCATTCTTCCTTACGTTCCTGGTGTGTGTGTCCATTCCATCAAAAAATGATTCTTTAAATGCTTTTCCAAACCTACACACACACTTTTGCCATCATTCTCAATTATTTTGAATATATATCTTGGCAGCGTTTTGCCTCCAGAAATATCACAATGGTTCTTACACATCTACACACTTCCTAACGTACAAGTGAATTAGTCAATAGACATATATATATATATATATATATATATATATATATATATATATATATATATATATATATATATATATATATATATATATATATATTCTTTCTTACCCTCAGGCACATACAATCGAGCTGTTAATGGGCGTAATGGTCTGCTCTCAGATGCAAAAGGCAAAGGCAATCTGCATTAACACGCCGATGCTCACTGTAATTTTTGAATTTCTTATGGCCTGCTTTCCTATTTAGACCACGTTCTATATATACCCCAAGGTCGGACTCCCGAGAGGGTTTCCTGCTCAACTAGTATTTGCGTCTAGAAAATGTATGTAAAATCTGCCTGTGTGTACAAATCAGGAAAACTAATATTTTATGTATCTATGTTATTCCTGGTGCGATTTGATTCATCTAAAGCTTAAAACACGCCCTGTATTATTCTACATCTTCCTAGCTAAAAGTCTTTTACTTTACTAAGTGCATTTTATTCTATGCGTACTCTAAACAGCAAAATTATGGACTAACCTGAGGCCTCGATGCATTCAACCAGAGATTTCTCTCTTAATATACTATTGGTTGTAAAAGTCTCTGCACAGACGTGTAGAGCAACATCTCCAATATCGTATTGGTGACCTCTTCCAGATGGTACTTCTTTCATAATGCTGTAATTAAATGTCCTCCTCCTCTGGGTTGCACAGATTTGGACTGGCCATTGTCAAGCAGTACGGTTGTAAACACGATACATGCAGAAGCGATTTCATTGGTTCGTCAAGGATATACTGTCATAAAGTATGGCGCACTATTTGGGTCAGAGTTACTCAGAATTCCGTGTTGTGAAAACAGGAACACTTCACGACACTTCCTACAGAGTTCATGTCTCCTCTTTTTTGTGTCTCTCGAATACACTAAAGGCTCTTCGCAGGCATCGCATCCCACGTGTTCTGATCCTCGTCTCCTGTGTGCTTTAGATGATCACAATGTTTAGCTTTCATAGCAAAGAATTGTTTTTACTATGTTCTTTGTCAACTGTCGCTTAATCTCCATGGGTACATGCGTAGTGGATTCAGTTGGTAAAGCCTCTTGAAATTCTTTTTTTTTTCTGCGTCCATTCTTTCATCGTTTGTGATCAGGGCTTCCTAGATATTACAAATTGCTGATTTTCTAGTTCAAGATATTATTGACGGATGTTAAATACTATCGGTATTTAGGGACCGTTCCTCCTTATGCTTCAGACAAAGTGTTTCCCTAACATGGCTCTGTACGTTCCAGGTGAGGCTTTTTTTATTTTTTTATTATTATAATGGACTGACTTTTAAATTATAATGAGGAGGGCTGAGGACATCTTAAGAATAACAAGAAACCCACGCCCATTGTCAAGCTTCTCTTTCTAAGAGGAATCGACGGTTGTGTGTCACAAATGAAATCCACCTCCATAACTTGGGTCACAATTTTAGAGGTGAAGGGATATGGGTGAATCAAATGCTATACCATTGTCACTCAATTATTGTTCCCAGCTTAATTCAAATGATTACTATCCAAATAACACAGAAAGAAGTAAGTTTTATTCTGGAGAGTAAAATTTTTGTTTTCATTGTACATTTTAGATTGCATACTAGCGTTGTTTTACGAGCAAAAAGTTTTTATTTTATCTTTTTTTAATTAAATATGTAGAATGTATATAGATTTTGTTCACTGAACTTGTAATATTTGACACTTACTTACTTATTTACTTAGTCGTTCCCCTTCTACCGTGAGGTGTAGAGGTTTGGAAGAGAGAGCGCCAGACTATCCTATTGGCTGTCTTCCTCCTGGCCTGGTTCCATTCTAGTCCTCGGTCCTTCAAAGATTGTCTAATGTTGTCCTCCCAGCGGACTCTCGGTCGTTCTGGGGGTCTGGATCCTTGGCTCTTTGTTTCCCATGCTTGTCGTGGTAGCCGGTCTTCTCCCATTACGAGCGAAAAGTTTTTATTTTTATTTTTATTTTAAAATATGTAGAATGTATATAGATTTTGTTCACTGAACTTGTAATATTTGACACACAATTTATAAATACGGTGTGTTTTTAGCGTCTAGTTTAATAAGCACGTGGGACATCGTTTTCATCACTCAGATACTGGAATTAAGACACATAATATTTTTATGATGGTAACGATCAGTGCAATACTGCCTAGATGTACTAATCTATCAATCAACCAACATTCAAATTACAGCCAATTCCGAACAATACGGAACAGAGAGAGGGCGCTGTTGCGTGATAAATTCTCGCAACATCGTTTTATTTCAATATCTGTTTTATAACGCAAGGGCAACAACTGCTTGAAATTTATAGTCACTTTTCTCGGTAAGCATTTGTCTTCTCGCGTTGGTATCGAATGCAGTTAAGTTTGAGCTGTGGTCATTTTGCGCTGGACTGCGCATGACTTGTCTTGCTTCTTTGTCGATCGGTTTCCGCCCACGACTAGTGGAGTGAGCGATTTGGAATGGCGAAAGGGATGCCTCGTTGAAGAGGGGATCTCCGCTATTTTTTGTTCTGTCAGGGATGTGTAGTCCTCTTAATGGATATTTCGTTTATTCGAGATAATACCTCTAGTGTTTCCCACATGTCGGGAGGCGTGATATTTCTGTGTATTTCATGAAAGCAAGGTAAATTGACTTTTTCATTAACTCTATCGATTTTGGGTCGTGAGCGATTTCGATTCATAGCCTGTCTCCGAAAGTCGTCGTCACGAGATGTTCTTTCCCAGCTCACATGTCGCTGCATTGTACTGCATCGGTTGATGCATGTACCAAGGACCATTACTTGCTACTTTGTTAAATGAACGAGGTTTGGGAAAACCTTTATTATCTAGAGGATATTTTTTGAGGACATTATTTATACTTCGGCAGACGTGTCTGTCTTGCTGAAGTCAAACTAAGGAGAGTGAACTGATCTCATACATCTGGTTATCTCCTGGCTGTTATAGAAAAGGATGGAGTTTTTCACCTGACTACATTTACAGCACTATGAAATATAACATGCATCTGACTCATCATTGTAATGCTGTCTACCGTCTATTGCTGTATTGAATGTTGCTGTGATAATGACTGTTTGATGTGCCTACACATTTGCGTAACCATTTTGTCACTGTGGCGTCCACAATAAATAATGAAGAAAAACGTCAACGGCTGTTTCAAGACTCATTGACTTTATACGTCGTGAGTTTACTGACGTCCTATGTGGATTGCCCTGTTATTGTTGTATGAACATTGTTTTGACTGAACACATCTACACACTACACAAAACCAGACATGCGGGTGCCATCCATCATCATATGGCATCACGCATCATTTGGTGGCCATAAGCTGGTTTGATTCTGGTACCAGCAAACACGGGGTCCCTTACCCACTTCATTTTCAACAAGAATTCATCAGCATCCTTCAAGAAATTAACATTCTTCAATACAGTCAACATCTTCAAAATTTTCAAAGTACTCGGCGTTGCCCGGTAAAAGTCAAAATTTCAATTTTTTGACGGAAACAAGAATTTGACAGTACCCGGCGTTGTTACATGTTGCCGGATAACTCGGACTGCTGTTATCTTTTACGCAAGTCAAGCAAGTTGCTGCTGTCAAGGTTCCAGTGCTGTCGTTTTTGTGAAGGTCAAGTGCCGGTTGAAACGGGTTGTTTTCTGAAGAAGGCCAAGTACCGATTTCCATCAACTTACTTTTGGATTAGAAGGTCAAGTGCCGAAACAACTCAACACACAGTATTTCAGAAGCTCTTGTACCATCGTGTTAGCAGTGGAAGCAGTTCAGATGTGCCATCATCGTTGGAGCTTCGCTCTTTAGGACGTTGATTGACATCCGTTTTTCTGCTGTTCTACGATTGGAAGCCTATAAGTTAAGTGGCCTGTTTGTATGTAAACTGTGCCCTTATACTTCTGCTGAGTCTTCTGTGTATCATCTCATTCTATATGTTATATGTTTATATGTTATTCGTATATTTATATGTTTATATTTCAGCGGGTTCTCGGTTGGGTGGTGTCTCCGTTAGATTATGCCACGTCATAGAGGTCGTCTATTGTGAGCGTTTTCTGTAGGGTTTGCAAATTTCCGATACTGGAATTTGCTAAGCGACTTCTGTTGCTATTTATGTTAGTTGTGATGACATGTTTTAATATTGTTTTCGTTATTATTTCGCATTCTTTAGTTTTGTTTTGATTTGTTTGTATTTGTTAGCCTCATCTTGACTATATTTTAGTTTCATACAACATTTTTGTTTATACACTGTGGTGTCATGTATTTTGTTTAATTCTATCGCAGATATCGTCACATTTTTTGTGATATTTCATTAATTTCTGCTTTATTTTTAGTTGATTTCTGCGAAAGTTTTTGTATTGTTGCTGATCTTTGTTATTGTTTACATTGTTATTGTTTACATTGTTTGTATTGTTTACATTTTCAATGTTTACATTCTGCATGTGTTTACATAGTCATTGTTTACAGTTATAGTAATTAGTTAATGGGCTATGCTAATGCACTGTTACTACTACACTGATGATAAATGAATGATGAATAGTGTCGTGCACTATTGAATGAGAAGTGCACTTATGATCAAGAATTGATTGTTGATATTTCATATACAAGTTCTTTGATTGGAGACTTGTTTCCCACAGAGACTGGGATAATATAATGTGATGTGAATATACAAGTGCTTAATTAAGACTTGTTACACTTAGGTTTGAAATAAATTAGTTAATTATTTCAGGTTTTGGACTCATATGTTAGACAACATGTCTACATTTGAGCACTTTATTGAGCAGGGTAAATTGCTTGGGAAGACTGGTGATAAGTTAGAAGAATTTGCAACTGCTCGATATGATAAAGCAATGGAAGCTGAACAAAAGAAACTGCAGATGGAAGCTGAACAAAAGAAACTGCAGATGCAGGTGGATGAAAAGAGATTCCAAATGGAAATGGAAAAACAAAAAAGGGAATCAGAAGCTGAGGAAAGAAAGCTACAGCTAGAGGCTGAGAATAAAAGACTTGAAAAAGAAGCTGAGAATAAAAGACTTGAAAAAGAAGCTGAAAATGAAAGACTTCAAAAAGAGGCTCAGGCTGAGGAAAGAAGATTACAGAGAGAGTCTGATGAGAGGAAAGAGAAAGCAAAAATGGAACATGAAGAAAAGGTCTTAGCTTTAGAGTTGGAAAAATTGAAATTGACGAGCATGAGTAATGGTAATGATTCAAACAAGGGTTCATCTTCTGGTAAGGCTAATAATGATACTTTTAAGATTAAGTTACCAACATTTAGTCCTTCCAGTGATGACATAATGTTCTATCTGGACAGATTTGAACAAGCATGTACAGCTCATAACATAGACAAAGCAAAATATGTTTATCAGTTATCAGGGATACTGACAGGTAAAGCTCTAAGTATATTAAATATGGTGGATGAACCTGACAAGAACAATTATGAGGTTGTCAGGGCCGCTTTGTTAAAGAAATATCAGCTTAACGAAGACGGCTATCGTCTACAATTTAAAAACATGTTACCTGAAAATGGAGTTGAATTCTCCGAGTTTATTGCAAGAATACGCATTACTTTCTCACGATGGGTTGAACTATCTAAGACGGAAAAAAACTTATGAAGGACTTATGGACTTAATACTTAGAGACAAAGTCATGTCGTCTGTCAATGAGTCTTTCCTTGCTTTCCTTCATGAACGTAAACCTAAAACAATAAAAGAAATGGAAGATTTCTGTTGCCAATACGTAACTGCGCACCCACACATAACCATGGGTAACTCTAAGGTGAAAGAAGGTTTACCAGTTGCTTCGGCAGCTCCGTATGGCCAAAACTTTGCTCGTAGATTCCAACAAAATTTTGATAGAAAGAGTAGCGGTAATTTCTGTCAAAATCATGGAAACCAATTTCATGGTGATTCTTCTTCGAAGAATTGGAGACAACCTGATAGTACTCGTTACTATCACCCTAATAATTATAGGCATTTCAAAAGAGGATATGGTAATAGAGGTTATTCCTGCCGAAGACCTCAAAACCAAACAAATAGATGTTCGCATCAATGTGAACATGATAGTAATCGTGGAAACTGGTATTCGAACCAGGATAACAATTACAATAGAGACAATAATAACTGCAGAGATAATAATAACTTTGATAACTTCAGAGGTAATAATAGTCGGGGTAGATCTCAACACAAAAAAAAGAGATATCAGCAGGCTAATGCTGTACAACAGGAAACTGAGGGAGCCTGTAATCATGTTGTTGATAGTAAAAACTTTGACGCTGTCACTGGTTCTGCTTTTGACTTTGAGAGAGCAAACAAATGCCCCCAATGCAGTACTTTATTCGAACCGGGTACCATAACTACTTTGAGTTGTGGTCACCCACTTCCCGCTCTTCCTGCTGCTGTTGCGCATGACGGGAGGGGTTCTTTAATTCTACATAAGGGTCTTGTTAATGATACTCCGGTCTCACTACTTTTCGATTCCGGATGCACCACTATTGGTGTTAGACAATCGCTTGTAGATCCATCTTGTGCTACAGGAAGGGTTATTAAATGTGTCACATTTGGCGGCACTCTAGAAAAATATCCTACTGCTGTAATTCGCATTGCCACTCCTTTCTTTACTGGAGATGTGCATGCTTGTCTCTTACCTAATCCTATTGCGGACCTTATTATTGGTCGTATTCACGGAGTTAGGGAGTGTACCCCACAGCAGATTGCTGCTTGGGAAGATAATAACATGCAAGCTACAAATGCAGTAGTTACAAGAGCACAAGCTCTACAAACACCCGAAACTTCACTGAATAGTGATAATGAAGTTGATAGCCAAGATAGTCACTTAGTGATTACTCGTGACTCTTTCATAAAATTGCAAGAAGAAGATCCTTCTTTAAAAAAAATTCTTCGTTCTTGCGAAGAAAGGTGATCCGAATCAGGATACAAATAGAAAATCTTGGATTGCAATGAGAAACGGCGTACTTGTACGTATGGTACAAGATTCGACTACGTCGGCACATTCGCAAATTCTTGTTCCCAAGAGCATGAGAGTCCAAATATTGCAACATGCTCATGACTCGCAATGTGCTGGACATATGGGTTTTGCCCGTACGAAGTCGAGAGTCCTTGCGGCTTTCTTTTGGCCTTTTGTCAATAAGGACATTCGTATTTACTGCCGATCATGCAAGGTATGTCAGGAGGTCAAATCTAGAGGACCACGACATGCTGCGCCTATCCAGGCTGCTGACATTCCTATTCGGCCGTTTCAGAAAATGGCCATAGATATTATTGGCCCTTTTAAGGTCAAGTCGGCCAGAGGACATCAGTTTATCCTTACATGTGTCGATATGTGCACACGTTGGCCAGAGGCTATTCCTCTTAAGAGCATATCTACTACAGATATCGCAGATGCTCTTTGGTTGATATTTTCTCGCTATGGGTTAGTTGAGCGTCTGAATAGAACGCTCAAGACTTTGCTTGGTAAGATAACTGAAGATCATCCTCAAGATTGGGACAGGGTTTTACCCGCGGCTCTCTTTGCCTATAGAGAAGTCCCTAATGAACACACAGGATTTTCTCCCTTCGAACTTGTCTTTGGCGCGCGTCCACGCGGCCCTATGTCTTTATTACACGATCTCATCACTGCCGATGGATGATATTAGCGATCAAACTCAATCCTCATATGAGTATGTCATTGCTCTTAGACAAAAGATCATTGAGGCATGTAAGCTAGCAACTGCTTCATCAGAAATTGCTAAAGAGAAGGCAAGGCAGTTTGCTAACAAGAATAGATGTCTACGACAACTTTGTCCAGGTGACAGCATTCGTCCTACTCCCCAGTAGGGAAAATAGACTTCTTATTGCATGGAAAGGTCCGTATGCAATAGTCTCTCGGATTTCCGATGTTGACTATGTGGTCGATATTGATGGAAAGCATAAAACTTTCCACATAAACATGCTTTCGGAATTTCACGAACGTCCGGACTATTTGCTGCCTATTTTCCAGGCAACGGATGATGCTCCTGCACCTCACGGTCATTATTCATCCCTGTCTGTCATTCAGGATGAGGAAGCTACCTTCTCTGATGTCAACCTTCCCCTTCCAGTGGTTCCATTACATTTTACGGAATCTTGGAAAAACGTTTCTGTTTCTCCTAATCTTTCTGGTGACGAACATCGACAAGTCTCGTCGATGTTACAAACATTTCAGGATGTTCTCACTGACATTCCTGGACACACAGATGTCATAGAACATGACATAATTCTTACCGACAATAATCCAATTAGGGTTAGGCCGTATCCTATTCCTATACACTTTCAGTCGCAAGTGGAAAAGGAATTGGATGAAATGATTCAATTAAATATAATTGAACCATCGACTTCACCATATTCTTCTTCCATGGTTATTGTCCGGAAGAAGGATAAGAACATACGAATTTGCGTTGATTATCGCAAATTGAATCAGGTCACAAAGTTCGACGCTGAACCGATGCCTTTGTTAGAAGATCTACTGATTAGACTTTCTAATTCTAGATTCTTCACTAAACTTGACTTGTCTAAAGGTTATTGGCAAGTGCCTTTAGCAGAGCATGCCAAACCTCTTACTGCTTTTTCTACACCTAGGGGTCTATTTCAATGGAATGTTATGCCTTTTGGTCTCATGAACGCCC
This sequence comes from Oreohelix idahoensis, assembly GCA_024509875.1. Lineage (NCBI taxonomy): Eukaryota > Metazoa > Mollusca > Gastropoda > Stylommatophora > Oreohelicidae > Oreohelix > Oreohelix idahoensis. The sequence continues at coordinate 445,139 of JAMPIV010008841.1, forward strand.
CTGCCACTTTCGTTCGCATGATGCGTCGAATTCTGTCACATCGTTCGGATGTCATCGCATACTTAGATGACATCTGTCTCTTCAGTGATACCTGGGAAGATCACTATTTAGGGTTATATGACTTACTGTCCACTCTACGTGAGAATAATTTGACACAAAAAACCTTCTAAAGCTTTTGTTGGTTTTGGTGAAATCTCTTTCCTGGGTCATCGTGTTGGTCATGGTCTCTTGAAGACAGAAGACCACAATACTTCCAAAATACTGAACATCTCTGTTCCTAAAACGAAGAAACAAGTTAGGAGTCTCTTAGGTTTAATTCAATTTTATGGGAGATTTATTCCAAATTTATCTTCGATCATGGCACCTCTATCAACATTGTTGAAGAAAGGTTCGCCTAATCTGGTCCGTTGGTCTGAAGAATGCCAATCTTCACTAGACCAAATCAAGAATATATTTTCTTCTCCTCCCATCTTAAGATTACCTACTCTTGATAGGACTTTTGTTCTTCGGAGTGATGCTTCATCCACTGGGATTGGAGCAGCACTGATGCAAGAATATGCAAATACTCTGCATCCTGTTATGTACATTTCTAGAAAACTAAATGCGGCAGAGAGGAACTACTCGGTTTTAGACCGTGAGTTGTTAGCGATGGTTTGGTCAATTCTAAAGCTACAAAGATTCCTCCTGGGCGCACATTTCATTCTAGAGACTGATCAGAAAGCTCTTACAGCTATTCAGACTAAGAATTTGAAGAGTTCGAGATCCACTCGATATGCTATAGCTCTTCAACCTTTTCACTTCACGGTACGAGCTATCCGTGGTGCGGATAATGTGATGGCTGACATTTTGTCTAGATGCCCACATGACTCCAACTAATACTTCTGTCCTATATTTCTATATATTACAGAGTCATAACACACCTATATTTCTACAATAGATTAGCACATCTGTACTTACTTTATATGTACACACTATCGTGCTTTGTTGTCATCTTCTTCTGTTCGTTTTTTAAGATGATAGAGGAGGACTGAGTAGTTAATATAAGGGCCGTTAGTTTACTAAACAGCCACAATTATTAATAATGTATTGTACCTTATGAAGCATATTAGTTATTAATTAGCATTATATTGCTTGTACTTTCTCTGAATGTCATTGTTGAGCTGAGGACTTACCTTACGAGTTCTAGATTGTGTACTTACCCTCGGAATACCAGAGCATATGTCCTGGATCGTCATGTAGTTTAACTTTACTATGTACTTATGTCATTACATGTCAAAGAATGTACTATTTAAATTTTCCTATCAGATTTGTACATCCATTTTTAAAGACAATATTAGAGTATGCTGTTTAATGATGATTATAGTAACTTGCATACGTATATTGTGTTTACATGCTAACGTGATGTGTGTTGGTGACACCCCCGATGTGAATATTTTTTGAGACATATTTATTTTTCTGTTGAGGTATATCCTCACCAGACACTCTATAATTAGCCTATTGTTTGGCAATTTAATTAATTATCAGCGCATAATTCGTGCGTTTTGAGCCGCTTATCGCTTGCTCTTTGATATTAAAAAAAAAAAAAAATATGTTCCACATTTTTTTTTATCGGGAGGAGGTGGTGATATGTTGCGTGATAAATTCTCGCAACATCGTTTTATTTCAATATCTGTTTTATAACGCAAGGGCAACAACTGCTTGAAATTTATAGACACTTTTCTCGGTAAGCATTTGTCTTCTCGCGTTGGTATCGAATGCAGTTAAGTTTTGAGCTGTGGTCATTTTGCGCTGGACTGCGCATGACTTGTCTTGCTTTTTGGTCGATCGGTTTCCGCCCACCACTAGTGGAGTGAGCGATTTGGAATGGCGAAAGAGATGCCTCGTTGAAGAGGGGATCTCCGCTATTTTTTGTTCTGTCAGGGATGTGTAGTCCTCTTATGGATATTTTTTTTTCGAGATAATACCTCTAGTGTTTCCCACATGTCGGGAGGCGTGATATTTCTGTGTATTTCATGAAAGCAAGGTAAATTGACTTTTTCATTAACTCTATCGATTTTGGGTCGTGAGCGATTTCGATTCATAGCCTGTCTCCGAAAGTCGTCGTCACGAGATGTTTTTCCCAGCTCACATGTCGCTGCATTGTACTGCATCGGTTGATACATGTACCAAGGACCATTACTTGCTACTTTGTTAAATGAACTAGGTTTGGAAAACCTTTATTATCTAGAGGATATTTTTGAGGACATTATTTATACTTCGGCAGACGTGTCTGTCTTGCTGAAGTCAAACTAAGGAGAGTGAACTGATCTCATACATCTGGTTATCTCCTGGCTGTTATAGAAAAGGATGGAGTTTTTCACCTGACTACATTTACAGCACTATGAAATATAACATGCATCTGACTCATCATTGTAATGCTGTATACCGTCTATTGCTGTATTGAAGCGGGTGCCATCCATCATCATATGGCATCACGCATCAGGCGCTAATTTCACTTCAATTGTGAACTGCATGAGATAGAAGCGAGAAATTGTCTTTGAAGTGAAGTTAACATTCGGTAAAATATCACTTAGTTTGAATTTTTTTATCTCTTTTGATTGAACGGCGGGAAGCAGATAGTGTGACTTCCGTACCTGTTGACAACGTCGTCGTTTTGATGACTCAATCTATAGCCAATAAGAAGAGACGTGGTGACAAGCGTAGTCTCTGCCGCACTTCAGTTCTTATCTCAAACTGTTCTTTAAGTCGTTCTTCATCAAAAAATTCTACACTTTATGTTTTAATGTGTTATATTTAATAGTTTAATGATCTTTAGAGGGGACTATGTAATGCATTATCATTTTCCAAAGTTATTCTCTGTCAAAACTTTCGAATGCCTTTTCATAGTCCACAAATTCGATGTAAAGAGGTGAGCTGAGTTCCACGCTTTCTTAAATTAGTATACGAAGAGTGGTGGGGGGGGGGGGGGGGGGGGGGGGGGGAAAGGGCGGGGGGGGGGGGGGGGTGGGGAGAGTTAGAGATACCAGAGTTCTAATACAGTTCAAAAGTTATCTTTGTATTTACAGTCCATAAGACATGTCAAAGCTTATTCTGTTTATTCTATTGATATCTCTTCTGATCTACAAAAAATAGATTTCATACTTTATCCTACACATTGGGCTTTCGTTTACTTAAAGGTAAGGATCTTCCTATTCCAGAACGAAATTATAGTGTACAGCGGGATAAGAATTTTTATAGATTTCATTTATGCTGGGTCTCAGCTGAATGAGATGGGGTTACCAAATCCCTTGTTCATCGCTTTTGCCGTCCCTAACTCAAAATCATGTACCAATTTTTACAGCTGTATAGACTGAATAATGACCCCCACCTGAATGCGAATCAGTCTATTTGTCTAGAGAAGCAAGTGCGTTAACTACTCTTCCAGTGAAACACTCCAACGAAATTGTTCATGTATCTTTTTTTACAGAGTGTCGACTCTTGTTCTTAACATGAGTTATCTAAGCGTAAAGCTGTCTGGCATGGCTTCAAGTAGGAAGCCTGTGTACATTCTGCAGACTTTTTCATCGACTTAAAAAATACTCTTAGTCCATATTCATTCAATCACAGACTTTTCAAATACATCATGAGTGCAGATTATATGCCACCCTAATTTCGTTATGTTCTTAAATAATTACGCTGTCACCTCAGGGGCGCATTCCCATAGTCAGTTATGACTGAAGGGGCTATTATTATTATTATTATTATTACATAACATCATATGTAGGTTTTAAAGTTAATTTTGTCCTGTTTAGTATAAATTATGATACGCATCTATCTATCTATCTATCTATCTATCTATCTATCTATCTATCTATCTATCTATCTATCTATCTATCTATCTATCTATCTATCTATCTATCTATCTATCTATCTATCTATCTATCTATCTATCTATCTATCTATCTATCTATCTATCTATCTATCTATCTATCTATCTATCTATCTATCTATCTATCTATCTATCTATCTATCTAATTATCTATCTATCTATCTATCTATCTCTGATAATGTTTGTACTTTTCAACATATGTTATGTCATGCTTATAAGTAATTAATGTTAATATGAGTGTGCTATATTATTATTTTACTTTACAACGTTGAATTCCTTGAATTTGATATGTAAAATGCATATGAGAATAAATGAATTCAGTATGAAAGGTGAGAGAAAGGAAGGGCAGAATGTCAGACGGGCCTGCGTGCCCAATTCTCAACCCTTTGAAAATAAAGTTCGTTCGTTCGTTCGTTCGTTCGTTCTTCACATTTATGGCATTGTGGTCTGTCAAAGTAAATGGACGAGATTTAAAACAAGTGAACAGATTGAGATACCTAGACAAAGAATTGTTGCATAAAATGCTTTTCATTGTATAGAACGCTTACTTAATTTCTCGGCCTCTCTACTCTTCACTTCTGAGATGCATTTTCCATTCGATGTAGAGAAGCCCAGACAAAAGCAGCGTTCTATAAAATGAAAAGCATTTTATGCAACAATTCTTTGTCAACGGAAGTAAGAAAGTGAGTTCTTCAGTATAACAAATCCTGGCGTATGGATGTAAGTCATGGACAGTTAGTTCACATGTAGGAAAAGCACTGGAGGCCAAAAAGATGTGGTTTTACAGAAGAATGTTAAAATACCATGGACAGCAAAAATGATTAATGAGGATTGTCGTATATTTTCGATAGGGTAATTAAGACAACTTTTGGTCCCTCCTGAATAGGACTGAATAGGACTAGAACAGGTGATGGCTCAGTAGGAGATAAGGTAAAGAAATAGAATTTCACAAGTGAAATGGTGAAAGGTAAAATTTGTCCCTGGATTTGATAGATAATCAAACCCGCCTATCGATTACGACTGAGAGTTCAGATCAGACAGTTTCCTATAAATATATATTTATATATTTAACCACTCACATATACACACACAGAGATAAGTGACGACTATTAGACGCACATACGTGAAAAACTATATCTATGAAATAGTGATCTTGTTGAACAAGCTGACCGCCACACGTAGATAAAATGTATGTAAATTTTTATTTATCATAAAAAAGAAACTTTACATCGACAATATTGAATATCAAATCAAATACAATAAACATATGTTAAGAATCAATTAAAGAGATAGACTCCTAGGTGTAATCCTTTCCCCCTCTGTTGCCAAGATCTCGTTATAAGAGAAGTTATAGCTCAAAGAGTCACAGATTTATACGCTAAGGTCCCAAATTTCCTCTCTCAGTAAAGAACAGAGTTTATATATATTAATAATCTATTCTAAGAGAAAAACAGCATTAGAAAAAAAAAACTTGCATACAAGAGAAAATACAAAGTTATTACATGGGTTAAATCATACACGAATTATTCATCCCTGTTATTCTCTCGCTCTGACAGCTGTGATCACAGACAAAATGCGCACTCTTACCTAATCGTTGCTTTTCATAACATCTGGAACAAATTGTTCAGTCACTCACAGACCATCCAAGTTTGAGTTTATTGGCGAGTCAAACACCAGTTTCTCCAAAGACTAATTAATCAAAATGTTGGGAAACGTTTGTCTCACTGTTGTAATAGAAGGCTGATGAAGGTCACATCAATTTTTGTTCAGTTAAGAAAGTACTTATGATATCTAGTGTTCAATAAGGGTACAATAGCTTGGAACTTCACTCGTTAAGTTGAATGTCAGGTACATAAATCGGTTTAGGATAAATCTCCTTCACAACACAATGGTCGTTATATGGGAAATGTCAAATGTTATTTCAGTCGCCACCACAGGCGAAGTATATATGAACTTGAGAAAGAAATCTGGATATTCCGTAAGTCCAGTTACCATTTTTTCTTAATATTACTTTGGGCCAGTACTCTGTCGTTCTTCTGGGTGTAAAAAACACGAGGCCAGACAGGTCACTTGCAAAATCCGGTAATTATATTCAGAATGTTCTTTAAGTAAAGTTCTTCTCAGTTACATAGGTACTGAAACCCGCTGGTAAGATTTAGGGTTTATGACCCAAAATACTGTATAGGGAAGAAAAGAAACACATAAATACTCAACCCTAATAGTATATCTAATCCTCCGCGTAAATAATATTCACTTCGGTTATTCAAATTAAATTAGAAACCACAAGCTTAGAGCTAGTCTCATCGTTATACTTCCGTGAAATAAACTCTAGTCATTTAAAAAACCCATCATCATGAATTAGAAATTCATAAAAATATATTTCGTCAATACTCATGAGTCATCAGTGCATTTACTTAGTTAGTTAAACTATTCTCTTGCTGATTACTAGCAGTTTAATCAAATTTATTAATAGCCGAATAAGTTTAGCTAGAAATGTAATTTATTTGCTCTCCACTGTAACGCAGTAACTTTAGAGAATATAACTGAATTATCATTTAATCTCTCTACACAGAAATTAACTAGTGAAATAAAATAAGCGATCACCACTTAAATCACTCAATCACTACTATATATATATATATATATATATATATATATATATATATATATATATATATATATATATATATATATATATATATATATATATATATATATATATATATATATATATATATATATTTACCACAGCGCAGAAGTAGAAACCATCTCCAATTCGACCAAATAAATGATACTCTATTAACAGAGATCTAGGACTCGAAAGCTAGAAGGTTCTAGTCTTGCTGGCGGTACTAGGATGAATTTGAGTAGAACATCTAGAGTATATATATATATATATATATATATATATATATATATATATATATATATATATATATATATATATATATATATAATATATATATATATATATATATATATATATATATATATATCTCGGATGAAAGAAATAAGTTACGTCTAAGACCTGAAACAGACTCAATTTGCCAGATGTAGCACCTCGGGAAAATCTACATATTCCTTAACTCGTTTCTGCAAATACCCGCATTTCTCACGCTGAGACCAAAGTCCAGACGTTACACCTTCCGATTCAAATGGCCATTCCCAGCGGTCAAAGTCTTTCATCTCAAATTACTCATCGAGAATTATTACTTACAGGCGAACAGATTCAGGGGAAGATAATAGCAATTGTCTCTGACTTATTTCCCCTGATCCCGGTACTTAACGAAGATTTCGCTAAGACTTAACGCCACTCTCCTCTTTTTCGTCACTGTTACGTCGATTCTAGATCTCTGGCGTCTTACAATTAACATAAAACCACTCGCGTGCTAATCCGGTCTACTCGTAAACTCAACATCAAAGAGATTTAGCGCACAGTCCAAAACTGCGCGTGCTAAATTAGAAGAAATTGGAAAAAAGATAGCTTGTGTGTGGGAAAGTAAAAGTTTACAGAAAATATCTGTAGGTAACAAGTCGAGTATAAGAGAAATGAGGAAAATGAAAATAGATATAGACATGTATTTCCATAATTCTACCACAAGGATGTCCTGAAAGAAGACAATGGGCAAAGGGAGCTTTTTCCTCTTGTTAGAAGGAAGTAATCTACTTATTTGGACATTTTCCTCATTTTGAAGGAAATCCACTTTTTTGGACATTTTCCTCAATTTAGAAGGAAGTAATCCACTTTTTTGGACATTTTTCTCAATTTAGAAGGAAGTAATCCACTTTTTTGGACATTTTCCTCAATTTAGAAGGAAGTAATCCACTTTTTTGGACATTTCCTCAATTTAGAAGGAAGTAATCAACTTTTTTGGACATTTTCCTCATATTAGAAGGAAGTAATCTTTTTTTGGGGGCATTTTCCTCGTTAGAAGGAAGTAATCCACTTTTTTGGACATTTTCCTCGTTAGAAGGAAGTAATCCACTTTTTTGGACATTTTCCTCAAGTTAGAAGGAAGTAATCCACTTATTTTGGACATTGTCCTCATGTTAGAAGGAAGTAATCCACTTTCTATGGTCATTTTCCTCATGTTAGGTGGAATTAATTCACTTTTTTGGACATTTACGTTACAAGGATTGCACAAATTGTTGACTTTAGTGACGTTATGTGTTAAACAGGCCGGATCTCACTTGAACTGTAATGTTAATATGACAGAATTTTAGGTGATGTGATAAAATAGCAGTTAATTGTCGTTATTTTGACATTGTTTGATATAAATTAATTGGATAGGAGTGACGATATAGACGTTTAAGAATAGACTGTGGCTTTTCAATCACCATATAGTTCAATAGTTTGTCACAGGTAGTGAAAAGGGTTTCATTGTGTTGCTGCTTCCATCGCTGTATTCTGATCTGATGCAGCACGACTTGCTCGCTCTCTTTATAACCTGAATGTTTTTGTGTCTGAGGTTGGGGACCTAATGTTAGTTTTATAGGCAGATGATTACTTAATTTCCGATTCCGTGTTTTTTGGACAGATTTTGCTCCATGACCGTGCGTTACTTTTACGTGAATGTGATTACGTGTTTCCTGTTATGCGTTCTGGTTGTGCCCTTGTGGGCAGTGCATTAATATTTGCCAGACAGTAGAGATCTATTTTCGTATAGATGAGGTTTTACATTATTTTCCAGTGTGTGTACCATGAGTTTTATTCAGTGGAGTGACTTACCAGCTGGACACTTTTATATGTGTGTCACATGAATTGAATTACAGGAGCTACTTACCAAGTAGAAAGTTTCTATGTGTGTCCTGAGTTTTATTCATCGGCGCCATTTATCAGCTTAACAGGTTTTTTATGTGTATGTCATGAATTTTATTAATTGAGCTATTTAAAAACTGGAAATTTTCTTTCTGCGCCATGAGTTTTATTCAACAGAGCCACTTACCAACTAGAAATTGTCCATGTATGTTTCATATGTTTTATTCAACGGAGGGACTTACATACTGAAAACTATTTTATTTATGTGGCATCAGTTATACTTGTTGGAACCACTTACCTCCTGGAAACTATTTTTTGTGTGGTATGAACGAAGCCACTTGCAAGCTGCAAATTTGCGACGTGTGTAGTATGAGTTTTATTCCTTGGAGCCACTTACCATCTGGAAACGATTATCTGTGTGTAGGATGAGTTTTATTTCTTGGAGCCACTTACCACCTGGAAACGATTATCTGTGTATAGGATGAATTTTATTTCTTGGAGCCACTTACCACCTGGAAACGATTATCTGTGTGTAGGATGAGTGTTATTCAACTCAGAGGTCGGAGTGTCTAAGAAGTATGACGTCCGCCTTGAATTCTAGAGTTCCAGAATATAATTTATGGATTTTTTTTTTCAGAACCAGTGGTCCTAATGATGTCATACTCTGCCCTGGTCGCCTAAGTAGTGAGAACGGACGCCTCGCCTTCTCGGATAAAGGTGAACAAAATAGGAGGTCCCGTGTGCATGTTACGCATGTTAAAAATCCCACGGCAGTTGGAAATCGTAAAGAGTAGGCTGTAAGGCCGCTGCCCTGGCAACATTAAAAAATTTGAAACCTATCAACCAAAATTTTTTTATAGAATGTGTGATTCCTATATACACACATTGGGATTCTCGCTGGTGCTACGGAGTTCGTACACTGTGCTGAGATCCTCCTTATGTGATCTAAGGGAAGAGATCGGATCACTGATGAAATTGTCAGTGTGCAATGAAGAAAGTCCTTAAAAACCAAACAAACCAAACAAACCAGACTGACCAACTGGGAATATTTGTATGTGTATATTATGAGTTTTATTTAACGGAGCCACTTACCACTTGGAAACTATTTTCTGTGCGTAAAAAAAAAGGTAAAGGAACCCGTTACACGCCCATTGAGGCATATTGGGAATATGGTGTTAGGCCCATATTATCTTGACCGTCGGCACACGAGGGGTGATGTGGTCGGCATCACGCCGGCCGCCTTAACCTTCCCAGAGTAGCTCTGGTACCCATTTGGGGCTGGGTCGACCCAGGAGCCGTTTGTGGCCTAAAAATTTTCCGCCTCATCTGGGGAATTTTCTGTGCGTGGTATTAGTTTTATTCAACTGAGGCACTGACCAACTGAGAACTGTTTGTATGGCTATTTCTATGTGTGTGGTAAGAGTTTTATTCCTTTAAGCCACTTCATTCATTCATAACCCTCCACTCCCAAAGGAGCATAGGCCTTCAACAAACACATGCCAAGTCCTCCTGTCACCTGCCATCATCTCAAGCTCTTTCCATGTTCTCCTCATCATTTTCACCTCTGTTTCCAGCTCTCTTCTCCATGTGCTTCTTGGTCTACTTCTGCCTCTCTTGCCCTGGGGGTTCCAGAACAAGGACTGCCTTGTAATGCTATCAACAGGTCTCCTCAGTGTGTGTCCAATCCTTCATGTCCTGAGGACAGCACCAATTCACCTGTGATGAGTTTCTTCTTGCCTACCCCCTTCCACTTTGTTTCACACATTCCCAGAACCTCGATTTTATATTCCTTCATTTCTGTTGCTACTTGTGCCACTTTCCCTTGTTCGTGTCATGAATTATTCTAATCCCCATATATAAATTAAAACGTAAATGCAAAGCCTAACAAATAAATTTAATAAAAGGAAGAAGAATGGTAAAGAACAGTGCTGTCACAATGACTGTACTCGAAATCCCCCTTGTTTTCTACTTCGTCGGCAAATTGTAACGCTTTCACGTTGATAGTAAAAGCCTACTGTATTATTACCTGCTTTCTTCAATGAAACGTGTGCTGTATTTCTTGGAAAAACATTGAGATACGCAAGCTGAACAATGACCTAATTTTAATATTTCATTCATTCCATTTTATACACGGCGTAACTAAAGACAGATGGACTAAAGGATAGAGAGAAGGGAGAGGCATAAAGCCGAACACGTGCAACACTAAACACGCGTCGCGCGATACACAATTGCTGCCATCACGCGTGTAAGGCCACATGCACTAACTTTATTTCAAATCGACAGTGATAAAATTCACTACCCTTCCCAGAGTTAGGTTTTTTAAATCCTGAAAAACTCTTATTAGGAAAGATGACAATAGATGGGTTTACGTTTGAAAACATTACAGTACCCAGACAGCACATCTTCGAAACAGGAGGTAGAAGAAATTGCATATTTTGAACGCAGCCACTTAGCTCTTTTAAATTTGTATATTTGGGTTCCTTAGGGCTTGATGACAAAGAATATGTTAAGTGTTATGCAAATAGTCTAGGAATTAACAAGTTATAGCCAAAATAAAATGATGGTGCTGTCAGACAACACCCAAAATCAGAATCGCTCAGTGGTAGATTTTTTAAACCACCATTGTACGGGAAATGGGCCACAAGTTACATTTGAACTGATTGGCTGGAATGATATGTAAGGCTAAACACGATTAGTCGGACTATAAATGCTATCCTTGGTTGTTAGGGGAGACGTAGGAAGGTAAAAAATTTTTTCAAACACTTGTCGAAACGTGGCTCCATTGGCCAGACTCGCTGATATAATCACTTAGGAGCGTTAGTTCGAGACCACTAGTTCAAATAAGCTTGATAAAGCAACAGTGCGTTGAAGCCAGCTCATATTTTTGCTAAATAAAAGCCTGGAACATAAGCAGATGGGAATTTGTGCCAGTATTTGTGCCAGAATTCATTGCTAGTCAACGTATCTGTGTTTATTTCCATGAATTGTGGTAAGCTTGAAACATTCAGTATCTTTTAATGAAAATTGAATGTGAATTGTTAATTTATGCCTGTATATATGTGTAGTTCAGTAGCAAACATGATGTAAAGCCTATAATGCTCCAGCCTGAACAGAAGGTGTCGGAGGAAAGTAAAACTGCATGGAATGGCCCCAAACAGTACACAGACACCTAGATTATTGATTAGACAGAAATAATGCTGGAAGTGCAGAGGCGTAGTAACCATTAAGGAGGTTAATACTGGTATAAAGTATTTCAGATGAAGCTGACAGTTGGCCTAACGCTCTGAACTCAATGTTTGTGATGTATTGTGATCAGTGTAGAAAGAGAGTATAAATTAGTTATGACGTAGAAGGTACATCCTTCTTGTTTTCAGGGACCGTGGTCTTAACGTTATTGAGCAGCACCTGGTCAGAGCTTTGCTGAATCCAGAGTCGGACAGCATACTCCTTGGTCCATTTAGCTATCAGTGAGGTGTCTCCAGAGCCCAGGGGAGAAATCGAGCAGAGGAGTCTTTTCCTGCCGCCATCACGCAAGATAAGCTGATGTGGCCAGCTGAGCTCAACATTATGTACCCCCATCTTAAAATAACATTGTAACATAAACTTAAGAGGGGAAGTAAATTGTTTTAATACCAGGAACTGAGAACATCTCCAATACTAGTTCCCATAGAAACAAACTATTGAAGTCATGATGACAAATACCAACAGAGCTTGAACAAAACAAAACCAGTATTACCTCATATTAACACTACACAACTGACACACATAGGATACCATTGATAATATATGTCACTACATGAATCATATTAATAAATTCTGTACATATACCTTGTAATTAAAATTGATTGTGATTCCTGGTTCCCTTTGTATTTGAATCAGGACACATATACATTCATGACAGCAATGAATACATATTGTTATTTGAAAAGTTATCAGTGACTCCTTTAAGATATCCTTTAGAGTGTTATATGTATGTGAGTGTCACAGTGTTGTCAAGTGTAGTGGAATAAATTAAATTGTTTATCTGTCTGTTGTTGTTTTGACTTACACTTCATCATACACATACCCTAGACATATAACGTAGTCATCACACTATTCCAGAATAATTCTGACTGAGGTATACATATGTGGCAGCAAGTAAGGTTATATATAATACACTACTCTTATTAGATATATATACCTTCACAGCTGATCTCAGTCAGTACACTAAGTCCCCTATAAATATTTATAACATCCCACTTCACCACATATATTGGGGTCTCGCTCTTGGGATTTTGAATCTTTACCTATTAAAAATATTGGGGGGTAATTCACTTCAGGGAATAATAAGAATTAAAAAGGTATCCTTGGGTGGAATTAAATAAGGTTGAGCTCTCGGTGCCTGTGTTGTCCATTAGATATATATTTAGAGATTGAATTGTTGGTTAGACATTGTATAAACTTACCTGATAGACAATGGCGGACCTGGCCAAATTTCGATCTGCTGCTGTTCAGACTGCAAAAGAGTTAGGATTAGATGGGCAAGTTATGGTTGCCTATGTCACTACGGAATGTGACAAATTTATTGAACGCGAAGAAAGAAGGTTTGAAGCCGAAAGAAAGTTAGAGGCTGAAAGGGAAATTAAGAAGTTACAATTTGAGGCTGAGGCTGAGACTAAGAGGTTGCAGATTGAGGCTGAGGCTAAGAAATTAGCTGTAGAGGAAAGAAGACAGGCTGCAGAAAGGGAAGACAAGCGATTAGCTGCAGAAAGGGAAGCAGAAGATAAAAGATTACAAAGGGAACATGAGTTACGACTAAGGGAGTTTGAGTTTCAGGGCCATGCTCCTGAAAATGGTGCCAGTCCCTTTGCCTCTGATGCCACTGCTAGCCAGGAGCCTCAACCTCAGCTATGAATTTTCATTTAGATCATTTTGTTGAGAAAGACGATGATATAGAGAGCTACCTAAATAGGTATGAACTATTAGCTACCACGTATGGGTTAGAGAGAGAAAGGTGGAGCTTAAAGTTATCTCAAGGACTTCGTGGGGCAGCTTATGAAGTTTTTGCAAAAAATGAGCAGAGGTGATCAGGAAAATTATGACATGCTAAAGCAGGCTCTTTTGTTAAGATATGAAAAGAATGCAGAATTTTATAGGAAAAAATTTAGGAATGCTAAACTACTGTCAGGTGAAACCTATCACCAGTTCTCTGCACGAATAGAGACATACTTGGAGAAATGGACTTCTCTGGGGAAAACCCAAGATCTTAAGGAAATGGTCCTTATAGAGCAATTAAGAGAGTCCATGGCTCCAGACCTGAGAAAGTTTCTCATGGAACAAGGTGCAGAGAGGCTGGGTGAGTTGCTAAATGTTGCTGAAAGGTATCAAGCAGCTCAAGCAGAGGTAACAGGTAATAAAAAGAAACAAGTGGATAACTTTAGGGCACCACAGAACTTTAATAAATTTGATCCTAGGGATCAAAACAAAGGTAAGCACCAGTTTGATAGGCCACGGTATGAAAATAAAAATAAAACCCCACAATTCGATGAAAGGAAATATGATGAAAGAAAATCTTTCAACCAAGGAAAAAGGTGGTGTAAAAATTGTAAGATGAACAATCATGACACTGACCATTGTAGAAGGAAACCTCCTCATTTTGCTGCTATGACATCGGGGAAAAAGGAAAAGAAGGGCAAACCTGAAGAATTACAGGAACCATACCACCCCCCAGTGTGTGAAGATGTCATCTGTAATGGTGTCACTATAAGATGTTTATATGATACCGGTTTAGATTACGATTCCGTTGTGAGTTCTCACCTGGTGCAGGCCGATCAATACACCACAGAAACAGTGGAGATTCAAACTGCAACCAAGGATGTAGCTACCATGACACTTCCCGTCGCCCGAATAAAAGTGAAAACGCGATATGTGGAAGGAATCATAAAAGCAGCAGTGATAAATGAGCCAATCTACCCTCTGATATTGGGGTGTAGATATGTCTTCTTGGGGAATCCCAAGAGACCTGTGATATTGGCAACAGTGCAGACCAGATCACAGTCAAAAAAGGAGGAGGATAATCCAATAAATACTCATCCAGATGAGATGAGGAAGGCACAGGCTGAGGACAAAACACTCAAGCCATGTTTCAAGAAGTTGCCCAAATCTCATACACCTCCAGGCAAGGGAGAGTTTTATATGAAGAACAAACTGATATATAGGAAGGCTGGATCTGAATCCAATGGTCACGGACAGCTGGTCCTTCCCACTTCATATAGGACTAAAGTGTTGGAACTAGGGCATGCGATTCCCTTCAGTGGTCATATGGGAATCAGCGCAACAGGACAGCGAATAGCTTGTCACTATTTCTGGCCAGGAATAACTGAAGATATCAAACGATATGTAAAATCCTGTCCAGAGTGCCAACGAGTAGCACCTAAACATTGGACTGCACCAGCAACTCTGGGGGGAAATGCCCATAGTGGGAACACCCTTTGAGAGAGTTGCCGTGGATCTTGTGGGACCTCTCACCCGAACCAAGAGAAGGAACAGCTACATTCTGACTCTGGTGGACACTTGTTCTATGTGGGGAGAGGCAGTAGCCCTGTCATCGATTGATTCTAAACATGTGGCAGAGGCATTGCTCACAATTTTCACAAGGTTAGGCTTTCCCAATCAAATCTTGACTGATAATGGCTCTCAGTTCAAGGAAAAACTAACTGAAGAAGTTTTCAGGATCTTCCAGGCCAAACACTTCCATTGTAGTGTGTATCATCCCCAAGGGAACGGCCAAGTGGAAAGATTTAACGGCACATTGATGTCGATCCTGAGAAAGTTGGCACACGAAAAACCAGATACATGGGACCAGTACCTGCACGCCGCCCTCTTTGCTTATCGGGAGGTACCCCATAGTTCAACCGGTATGGCCCCGGCAACATTATTGTTTGGAAGGCCAATAAAAGGTCCACTCGAAGCTTTGTTAAGAACGTGGACTGATGAAAAGGCAGAGGAAAACATTACATCTTCATACCAATATGTGAATGAGCTGACCACTCGTTTAAAAACTGGCTGGAAACTTGCCAATGAAAATTTGAAACAAGCCAGGAAGAAACATGCTGCCTATTATAACAGGAAGGCGAAAGACAGAAATTTGGCTGTGGGAGAGAAAGTACTGCTTCTTTTGCCCGGGAGTCAGAATAAGTTACAAATTGGATGGCAGGGTCCATATACAGTTTTAGAGAAGGTATCTAGAACAAATTATAAGATAGATAAGAAGGGGAAAGAAAAAATCTATCATGTGAATCTCCTGAAGAAATATTTGGAAAGAGAACATCAGGAGGAGACACACTTGTTGACCTTGTCCATCGCCATGGAGATGAAAAAGGAACCACTTTCATCATTTGAGTATCCATTACACCCCTGTGAGACAGCAGCACAGGTGAAAATCAGTACACATTTAACGAAAACTCAGAAAGAGAGAGTGCAACAGGTTCTAAATAATCATGCAGAGGTGTTAACAGACCGACCAGGGCATACAAACCTATTGGAATATGATATGAAACTGATAGACCCCACACCTGTCTGTATGAAACCATATTCGATTCCGTTTGCTAAGGAGAAAGCTTTGAAGGAAGAGATAGACTATCTATTGAAGGAAGGAATTATTTCACACAGTGAATCTTCGTATAGTTCCGGTGTTGTACTCTTAAGGAAGCCCTCTGGAGAACATAGACTCTGTATAGATTACAGGAGACTGAATGCTATTACAGAAGGACAGGTGGATCCATTGCCGGATACAAATCAGCTGTTTGCCAGACTAAATAAAGCTAAATATTTCTCAAAAGTGGATCTGAGTAAAGGATACTATCAGATTCCAGTAAAGCCTGAGGTTAGACCATACCTAGCTTTTAGTACCTCAGAAGGACACTATGAGTTTAATAGATTGCCATTTGGATTGAAGAATGCGCCTAGTGTCTTCTCTAGAATGATGAGAAAATTATTGGACCCTCTGAATAATCCATGTATAACAAATTTCATGGATGATATCCTGATAGCAACAGAAACATTTGAGGAACACATTGACTCTCTGAAGATGCTGTTTGATCGACTTAGGGAAGCAAATTTAACAGCCCGACCAACCAAATGTTGCGTTGGATGTAAAGAATTGGAATTTTTGGGACACACAGTTTATCAGGGAAACATGACCCCTGACCCAAAGAATTTAGAGAAACTAAAGAAAGCCCCGAGACCACAAACCAAGAAGGACGTGAGATCCTTTGTCTCATTATGTGGTTTCTACCAGAAGTATATCAAAAACTTTAATTCCATATGTGCACCGTTAACTGATTTGACACGTAAAGGACATCCAGATCGCATTACATGGACACCACAATGTGAAATGACTTACCAAGAATTGAAGGAAAAGCTCACAAGTAAACCCATTTTGAAATTACCTGACTTAAGTCAAGAATTCATAGTAAGGACGGATGCAAGTAATATTGGGTTAGGTGCAACTCTACTACAGAAATCAGATGCATTGGATGGGGAATTAATCCCAGTGGCATATGCTAGCAGAAAGTTGAATAAAGCTGAAATCAACTACTCAACTAGCGAAAAAGAATGTCTTGCAGTAATATGGGCAATAAAGAAATTCAATATTTATCTGTATGGGAAGGCATTTAAGTTGCAAACGGACCACAAACCTTTATCGTTTCTAGCCCAGGCTAGGCATGAGAACTCTAGGTTACTCCGATGGTCCTTGCTTTTGGCTCCCTATAATTTTAGCATTGAGTATATATCTGGAAAAACAAATTTGGGAGCGGATTTTTTAAGCCGCCATCCGTGTGATGAGAATCACCGTAAACCCCAGAAATAATAATAAAATTTCTCTATGTGTATATAGAATAAAGGACTGACATATAATGTCTGTTTTAAGAGGGGAGATGTCATGAATTATTCTAATCCCCATATATAAATTAAAACGTAAATGCAAAGCCTAACAAATAAATTTAATAAAAGGAAGAAGAATGGTAAAGAACAGTGCTGTCACAATGACTGTACTCGAAATCCCCCTTGTTTTCTACTTCGTCGGCAAATTGTAACGCTTTCACGTTGATAGTAAAAGCCTACTGTATTATTACCCGCTTTCTTCAATGAAACGTGTGCTGTATTTCTTGGAAAAACATTGAGATACGCAAGCTGAACAATGACCTAATTTTAATATTTCATTCATTCCATTTTATACACGGCGTAACTAAAGACAGATGGACTAAAGGATAGAGAGAAGGGAGAGGCATAAAGCCGAACACGTGCAACACTAAACACGCGTCGCGCGATACACAATTGCTGCCATCACGCGTGTAAGGCCACATGCACTAACTTTATTTCAAATCGACAGTGATAAAATTCACTACCCTTCCCAGAGTTAGGTTTTTAAATCCTGAAAAACTCTTATTAGGAAAGATGACAATAGATGGGTTTACGTTTGAAAACATTACAGTACCCAGACAGCACATCTTCGAAACAGGAGGTAGAAGAAATTGCATATTTTGAACGCAGCCACTTAGCTCTTTTAAATTTGTATATTTGGGTTCCTTAGGGCTTGATGACAAAGAATATGTTAAGTGTTATGCAAATAGTCTAGGAATTAACAAGTTATAGCCAAAATAAAATGATGGTGCTGTCAGACAACACCCAAAATCAGAATCGCTCAGTGGTAGATTTTTTAAACCACCATTGTACGGGAAATGGGCCACAAGTTACATTTGAACTGATTGGCTGGAATGATATGTAAGGCTAAACACGATTAGTCGGACTATAAATGCTATCCTTGGTTGTTAGGGGAGACTAGGAAGGTAAAATTTCTTCAAACACTTGTCGAAACGTGGCTCCATTGGCCAGACTCGCTGATATAATCACTTAGGAGCGTTAGTTCGAGACCACTAGTTCAAATAAGCTTGATAAAGCAACAGTGCGTTGAAGCCAGCTCATATTTTTGCTAAATAAAAGCCTGGAACATAAGCAGATGGGAATTTGTGCCAGTATTTGTGCCAGAATTCATTGCTAGTCAACGTATCTGTGTTTATTTCCATGAATTGTGGTAAGCTTGAAACATTCAGTATCTTTTAATGAAAATTGAATGTGAATTGTTAATTTATGCCTGTATATATGTGTAGTTCAGTAGCAAACATGATGTAAAGCCTATAATGCTCCAGCCTGAACAGAAGGTGTCGGAGGAAAGTAAAACGGCATGGAATGGCCAAACAGTACACTGACACCTAGATTATTGATTAGACAGAAATAATGCTGGAAGTGCAGAGGCGTAGTAACCATTAAGGAGGTTAATACTGGTATAAAGTATTTCAGATGAAGCTGACAGTTGGCCTAACGCTCTGAACTCAATGTTTGTGATGTATTGTGCTCAGTGTAGAAAGAGAGTATAAATTAGTTATGAAGTAGAAGGTACATCCTTCTTGTTTTCAGGGACCGTGGTCTTGACGTTATTGAGCAGCACCTGGTCAGAGCTTTGCTGAATCCAGAGTCGGACAGCATACTCCTTGGTCCATTTAGCTATCAGTGAGGTGTCTCCAGAGCCCAGGGGAGAAATCGAGCAGAGGAGTCTTTTCCTGCCGCCATCACGCAAGATAAGCTGATGTGGCCAGCTGAGCTCAACATTATGTACCCCATCTTAAAATACATTGTAAAATAAACTTAAGAGGGGAAGTAAATTGTTTTTTAATATCAGGAACTGAGAACATCTCCAATACTAGTTCCAATAAAGACAAACTATTGAAGTCATGATGACAAATACCAACAGAGCTTGAACAAAACAAAACCAGTATTACCTCATATTAACACTACACAACTGACACACATAGGATACTTTTAATAATATATGTCACTACAATATTCATATTGATAAATTCTGTACATATAACTTGTAATTAAAATTGATTGTGATTCCTGGTTCCCTTTGTATTTGAATCAGGACACATATACATTCATGACAGCAATGAATACATATTGTTATTTGAAAAGTTATCAGTGACTCCTTTAAGATATCCTTTAGAGTGTTATATGTATGTGAGTGTCACAGTGTTGTCAAGAGTAGTGGATTAAATTAAATTGTTTATCTGTCTGTTGTTGTGACTTACACTTCATAATACACATACCCTAGACACATAACGTAGTCATCACACTATTTTGTCAGTGTGGTTCTGACTGAGGTGAGTAACATCTGTGGCGAGCGAAGTACAGGTTACAATACATCAAAAACTCACTCTTATTAGGATTTATATGAAAAGAGACAGCTCGATCTCAGGTCAGTATCACTAACGTCACCCGATAAATATACTATAAATCCCAAACAGGTTCGTTTAATTCCGAACAAGGTCGCCAAATATGGGAACTAGAGAAAGAAGGTTAGTCAGCACCCCCCACCTTTCGCCCTGTGTTGCCATTTTATTAGCTAGATCAACCTCTCAACCCCACCCAACAAACCCAACACCACAACAAATCCACTAACACCAATCTAAAACCACAAAACCCCAACCAACCTCCCCCATCCCTCCCCCCCACCCAACTAACTCAAACACCATCCCCCATCCCGCTTAAAACCACAACAGCACATCCCCTAACCCCGTCCTCCATAACCCCAACCCAATAAACTAACATCCTATACCCACCAAAATCCCACCTCCATCACCCCTTACCATAAAAACAAACCCCCCAAGGGGAACCATCCTCATAACCTCTAACCCCAAACAACCCTACCATACCACTAACGGCAAACAACTAACCCCATCTAACACTCAAGACCAAACCCCCCTCAAAAAACACTTACCTATCCCCATCCCAACCCCACCCCTTCAATCTTCAAACCCCCCACGCCCCACAATCAACCCAACCCCCCCTCCCCAACCCACCCCCCCTCCCCCCATACCCCATCCCCCACAACACTGTCCAACGTTTAAACCACCCAACAAACCCTCATCAACCCCCAACTATACATCAACCAACACAAACTGCGTCCATATCACTCCCACACCTTAACCATCCTCCCCCCCACCAATATCCCCAACACATACACTCTCACAACACAACATCTCCCAACCCCATCCCCCCACCTTCACACCACAACCAACCCTCCATCTACCCTCATAACCTCAACACACACACTTTCAACCCCATA
>JAMPIV010008842.1:0-96602 GCA_024509875.1 Oreohelix idahoensis
TCGGGAGTTGCATGGTACGTAACAGTCTTGAAAGGAGTCCAACGTCGATAGGTACAGGATCATCTAGATGTCAGCAAGGTCAACCGCCAATCGTAGACCTCAAGTACAGCGGCTTCGTTGATGGACAGTTTATAGAGCCTTTAAAACGAAATAGTTGACATGATGAAATCAATATAAGACAGGTCGAAAAACTCGGTAGTGGTATGTTCTTGAGAAAGATTCGTTCCCCATACTGGCCACCACCTCTGTTACCGATGTTGTTTGGGGTGCTGTGTTGGTGCTGCTGACTGGCACCGCTGACAATGTTGATGTCAGAAATGTCGGGCTTACTGATAGTGGCCAACAGTTTTTTATAATTGAGCGAATGTCGAAGGTCCGTTAGATTTGTTTAACATGATGCAACCAACACAACAGTAATGTCAGGGTCATAAGGTGGACCAACTGGTAAGACAAGTAAGCTGGAACCATGTAGCACATCAATCACAGTTTATTGAAGACAGGAACATCGACGTCATAGACAGTAAATCATCAAAGGTTATGGCAGACATATGTACGTTGATACAAATAATCCATATCGAATTTGACCGGACTCACTAACCGCCGTCATCTCAAGGACGGTGGAAGCTCTACGGTGACGAGTTCTTATATTTCTAGTTTTTTCATTACGAAGATTTGAATAAAATATAGGATGTCTTCCATGAAGGTACCATGTGTTACCATCCATACAATGCTCAGCAAAAAGCCCTGGACACACTAGCGGCACGCCATAACCAGCCGTGCCGAAGCCCTGCCAGATCCCGTTTGTCGAGAGATTATAGTTTTCCCCTCTCGCTGTATAATCTCCCAGTTTTTCTCATTTCAACTCAGTACATTTTCACTGAAGCGGGAACTAAAGGATTGACATGTGAGATCAGCTCACCTATTTGTCTCAGCTCACGTATATGTCTCCCCAACTTCGTGGTTCACTTTTCGTGTCTATTTAAACTTTCTATTTTAAGGGGAGGTTTAACCCCCAAAAATGAAGAATTTCATTGAAAATATCAAATTTTAGATACATATTGCACTGGAAAGTACATTCATTTGCCCACATTTCTGTATGTTTATTTTCACTAAAACCTTTGTGGATGATTTTATATAAATTTTTAAAGTATGTCAGGTAAGTGTATTTTTACCTAATTATATATGTAAAATATACAAATTGGTATATTTGTGATGCTATATTGCTTCTAATGCATGGATTTTAATTTTCGGTACCATATTCATTTCCCTGAAGCAAACAGAATTCAAGTTTTTCAAACATAGTTTCATGTGTAAAAATAATTTTGACTGGCTAATTTTTATTAACCATGGGGTCCTTTGATGGTTCATCGAAATAATTACGTGGCTGGAGGTATTCCAGAAGAGTGGTAGGGTACCTCCTTATACGCAAATAAAGCTGCAGGTAAGAACGAATCACAGGATTCTGGTTTCTCCCGTGCATGCTTACATAAATTTGTAAGTAGAGTTCCGTTATATCTTTCCACTTGTCCAATCGATTGTGGATGATAAAATGTGCGGACGAGAATATTTTGAAAAATCCTAAAAACTTCCTCCATCAGTTTCCCTCTGAATTGTGAACCATTGTCAGTTAATATCTGATAAGGGTATCCTAATCTTGTGAATATTGAGAGCAAAGCCTTTCCTGATGATTCCTACATAGCAGGGGGATACTGAGGTGAGTAAATTTTGTATAAAAGTGTAATTCCTCCCTTTTTTCTTAATTTTCTCAAAACCTCATTTTTCACACAAATGTGAACACGTTGCCCATGATTTTTTAAAAAGTATTAGTGATACAGCAGTAAATTTCAGGCCACATGCTCTACGCATAGTTCTCATTAAAATAAACTAAAATAACGGATATATGTTAACAAACTACAAAACTGTTGAGAAATAGCTAAGATACCCCCCTTAACAATTTCAACTTTTTTTTCGATTGGTATGTTAAAATCCAAAAAAACTCAGATATCAAACCAATCAAAATTATTTTAGTATACAACCATTATCATATATTAACAAATAAAACAGCCAAATTTCATAACTCAAGTTGTACTCACATTTGAGATATCTTGGGCAACAAAATACCCCAAAAAGCTAAAATTTGCCTTTTTTCACTGTTTTTTCCGCCATAGATTGCAAGTTTTTAGTATATACCTCAATGTTATGTATTTTTTTCAGTCATTTTGCTAGTATAAATGACCAGATATAGATATTAACTTATAACTCTGTGTTTTTCATTTTGGGGGTTTAACCTCCTTAAAAGAAAACATACCCAGTTGCGCTATTTTGTTCAAATATAGTGCACGAAGGCACGCAAATAATTACACATCTCCTAACTTTAGATGTGCTCACAAGTGTGTCTATAAAAGACTAGACCCGCACGTGAGAATCCCAAACACTTAACTCCCACGCGTAAAAGGACTTAACACATCGTAACAAACAAATGCGGGGGTAGACAATGAATACAATCTGACACATTTTGCAAGTCTATTTCACGAACGAACGAACTTTATTTTCAAAGGGTTAAGAATTGGGCACGCAGGCCCGTCTGACATTCTGCCCTTCCTCTCTCTCTCATCTTATATACTATATCCTTTCATCCTCACATTTACTATAAGCATAATTAAGGCATTTATCATTATAAAAGTAATATTACATTTGCAATAATCATCATAATTCACTATGATAATAGCTTATCAAGACGTTAACCAGACCTTGCCAGAGCCTAGAATCAAGATTCTTATATCGGAACCGGACTATTGTGTGAGAAATTTTCAGGACTTCAGAGCCCAGAATAAACTCTACCATTTAACAAGCACACCGGGAATCTGAGGAATATAAAGCACATAGTGGGAATTCATTGTTAAAATAACGACCCATAAGAATACGTATAAGAGGCCTATTCCAGTGCCTTTATTCCTCTGAGCAAACAGTCTGTGAGCCAAGATTGGCGTAAGTTGTGCATTTTTCATTTTATATTTTTCATTACTAACATGTGAACTAAAATGTATATATTACCATGTGAATATTAATATGTGAAAATTGCTAGTGATGTCCAAGTCATTTGAGACTGCCAACCTCAGTATGTAGAATGATAATTTCATGAACCACCACTGCAAGGACTGGTGACTGCTTTATTGCTAGTTTCTTAAAGAGAACTAAAAAGCATAGGTAGTCCCAAGTTCTATGGGGAGCAGGGAGGGAAAGATGATATAAATGATGTACATTCTAATTATAATATTTACAATTTCAAACCAGTGTAAATGTCTATGTAAACATATTCACTTTAAAATTAATGAAAGTTTTCAAGCTTTTCAACCAACGTAGGTGTAACTGAAAACATATTCAATCTGTATTGTGAAGCTTCTTCACCTAGTGTAGATGTAAATGTAAACATATTCTATCTTTACTATTAACCTTTTCATTTGAATGTAAAGTAAATATAAAGCTATTCAATTTAAATGTAAAGAAAGTTTTCTCTCGAGGGATTAAGCTTATTTCTCATCCAGGGTAAATTCTGAGGTAGATGGGATGGTGGAAGAGGAAGATGGGGACACATAAGTATGTGTCGGGAAACTCAATACTCAGAGGATATGCATTTCTATTCTTCTACCATACTAGTTGGGGGTACCAGCTGAGGGTACTAATCTCTGGAACAAAGTGAGGGTAAAAGTGGACCAACGACAAGCTAGACACCATCATCAGAAGGTCTTAGAGACGCGGGACCAGCTTTGCAGTTACTCCCTGATCTTATTTGGAACGTGCTGCGCCTTTAATTTTGACCAGAGACGAGAGAACTCCAGTGACCTATCTGCACAGAACCAAAAAACCCAGCGGGAGCAGAACCTACCATCTGCAGCTAAGTCAAACTTAAGAGCTGCCAAGTGACTTCTTTCATAAAACAATACCATCGCACGATGTTGAGTATTTTCTGTGAAAGATTATTCAAATTTGTTAAAACCTTGTTAAATCTAAGTGATTATTAAATCTGTTATTTGTAAATATACAAATTTTACGTGGATTTAATCATTTTGGATGTACTGCATGTTTGTCTCAGTCGAGTTACTAAATACACTCTAAATTGAGCTATATCTGAATAATAAGAATTCCACTGAGTAAATCAGTGTGTGGGGCTTGAACAAGCTGAAATTAATAATTGCTTCATTCTTCATAAAAGGCGGCGGATCAGATATAAGTTAACAATTGCTCTGCCCAACGCAGCATTGTTCTTGACTTCTGAAATATCTTATGAATACTCCCTTGAGATAGAAGCATCATTATTCTTCTATCTACAACTCTGCCAAGAGTAATCTTGTGCGAAGGTAGACACCTATGAAGACCCATATTAGATACTCTTGAGTTTTGGCCACTGTTGGACCACTACTGCAAAGCAAGGGAAGCAAATTCCGTGACAAATTGCGGACCTCGTCCCGGATTATAGAACCTTTCTAGTAATTTCCTAGACGTGATTGACATATATATCAGATTTACTGAAAGAATATTGTCAAGAGTGTATTTATAGTAAGACTGAGCATACGGTGCATTCATAAATAACAGTACAAATAAATTTCATAAAGAATAATTGAATAATCAGAAAGAAACACAATTTTTTGTAACAAGAGTTAACGCTAAAGTTAAATAAGGAGTTCACTTGGTGTGGCTAACTCAGTGTTGTAATTTTGAATTTACTAGTTTAGTAGCAATTGTTATTTTGTGAAGCTTTGTAAACAGACTTTTTGCTCAGAATGGCAGAGTCCCAAAATCTCCACACTTTTTATCTGAATGTCGCGAAGGAACTGGGCATGACCGGTCAAACTCTGACAGATTTTGTGCTTAGTTCGGTTAATGCCGAACAGGAGAAAGCAGAGAAAGTGGCTGAAAGGGAAGAGAAAGCCGCGGAACGCAAGGAAAGAAAATTGGCCAGAGAGCACGAAAAGGCCCAAGCTGGAGAGAAGGAAAAGCAAAGGAAACACGAAGCGGAAGAGAGAGAAAAAGAGAGAGCATTCCAAGAAAAGAAGGAACAGGCCGAGAGGGCATTCGCAAGGGCCGAAAAGGACGCTGACAGAGCCATCAGATTGAAGGAATTAGCAATTGAAGGAAGAAGAATAGATTCTATTTCTAACAATGGCGGATCTGGGAGTTCTCAAGTTAGCGATGGGGGAAACATCTCTCATGCGATGGCACCAAGTGCAGTATCCTTACAATTAGATGTCTACTCTGAGACTTCAGAGGAAATAGACTTTCCGTGTTTCCGCACTTCTGAAGCGAAACTGAAATGAATAAAATGACCCCAAGAAAAGTTACTGCCGTCATCAGGGCATGCAGCAGAAAGAAACAACAATTATTTTCCGCAATGTTTTGTGACTTAATCGTGTTATAATAATACCGATGTTTTGGTAGTGTTTTCTTACAAATAATAATAATACGCTGTTGTCAGTGGTATATCCCAGTTGAAAAACACTGCTGTCATATGCACATCTGTCGTGAAACATTCTAAATCCACATATATAAATTAAAAGGTAAATGTAAAGCCTAACACATAAATTCAATAAAAGGGAAAGAAGAATGGTAAAGAACAGTGCTGTCACAATGACTGTACTCGAGATCCCCTTTTTCTGCTTCGTCTGCATATTCTCACGCTTTCACGTTTACTAGTAAAGCCTACTGCATCAATACACGCGTGTCAACAAAACAATAAAACGTGTACTGTATTTCTTAGAAAACCTTGAGATAGGCACTGCGTAATGACCTAGATTAATACTAGCATTAATTTCATTTTATACACTGCGTTATGAAAAGACAGATGAACTTAGGATAGAGAGAGGGAGGGCTGAAAGCAGGAACGCATGCAACACTAACACGCGTCTCGCGATAATTAATGCCACCCCAAGCGTAAGGCATGAAGCACTAACTTTTTTTCAAATAGATAGTGATAAAAAACACTACCAATACGAGAGTTAGGTTTAAAAACATGATTAATGCTTATTGGGAAACATGACATTATACTGGTTTACGTTTGAAAGTCTGACAGTACAGCAGACACCATAACGTTTGGAAGTGAGGAGGTGGTAACTGCACGACTATCCTAGAAGAAAATACATATTTTGAACGCCGCCACTTAGCTCCCTTAAAACTTATATATTTGGGTTCCTTAGGACTTGCTGACAAAGAATATGTTAAGTGTTACGCAAATAGTCTAGGAATTAACAAATTATAGCCAAAAGAAAATAGTGAGGGTGTCAGACAACACCAAATAATAATCGCACAGTGGCATGTTTTGAAACCACCATTGTACGGGAAATAGGCCACCATGTTAAATCCTATTTGATTGGATAGAAGTAAATGTAAGGCGAAACACGATTAGTCGGACTACAAATACTAATTTTTTTGTTGTTAGGGGAAACGGTAGTAGGGGTACTTTTTTGAAAAGCTGTGTAAACATGGCCCGATTGGTTAGACCCGCCAATATAGTCAATTAGGAGCGTCAGTTCAGTGCCACATTTTAAAATAAATTTACTCAGAAACAGTGCGTTGAGATCCAGATCATATTTTTCTAAATAAAAGTCTGGGACAGAGGCAGATCGGAATTAGTGCCATTATTCATCGCCAGTCAACGTATTTGTGTATTATTTCCATGAATTGTGGTAAGCTTGACATATTTGATATCTTTTTAATGAAAATTGAATGTAAATTGATAATTTATGTCTGTATATGTGCGTGGTTCAGTAGCAAACATGAGGCAAGGCCTAGATAGTGCTCCAACCTGAACAGGACGTGTCGGAGAAAAGTAAAACTGCATGGAATTGCCAAACAGTACACTGACACCTATCTTATTGACTAGATAGAACTAATGCTGGAATTGCAGAGGCGTAGTAACCATTAGGGAGGAGTATACTGGTGTAAATTGTTTCAGATGAAGCTAGCAGTTGGCCTACCGCTCTGAACTCAGTGTTTGTTATGTATTGTGTTTAGTGTGGAAATAGATTATAAATTAGTTCTGAAATAGGAGGTACAACCTTCTTGTTTCAGGGACCGTGGTCCTAAGTTATTGAAGCAGCACCTGGTCTGAGTTTTGCTGAATCCAGAGGCTGACAGCATACTCCTTGGTCCAGATAGCGACCAGTGAGGTGTCTCCAGAACACAGTGAAGCAATCGAGCAGAGGAGTCTTTTCCTGCCGCCATCACGAAAGATAAGCTTCTGTGGCCAGAGCAGCTCAACATTATGTGGCCCCCCCCCCCCCCCCATCTAAAATTGACATTATATTAAACACAGAGGGACAATAAATTGTTTCAAATGACAGTGTGGTGAAGTGGGATGTTATAAATATTTATAGGGGACTTAGTGTACTGACTGAGATCAGCTGTGAAGGTATCTATATCTATTAAAAGTAGTGTATTATAGATAACCTTACTTGCTACCACATATCTCTTTATCTCAGTCAGAATTATTCTGGAATAGTGTGATGCTACGTTATGTGTCTAGGGTATGAGTATGGTGAAGTGTAAGTCACAACAACAGACAGATAAACAATTTAATTTAATCCACTACTCTTGACAACACTGTGACACTCACATACATATAACACTCTACGAGAATAGCTTAAAGAAGTCACTCGTAACGGTTCAAATAACAATATGTATTCATTACTAGCATGAATGAATATGTGTCCTGATTCAACTACAAGGGAACCAGGAATCACAATCAATTTAAATTACAAGTTATGTACAGAATGTATTTAATATGAATATTGTAGTGACATATATTATTACAAATGTTCTATGTGTGTCAGTTGTGTAGTAGTAAAATGAGGTAATACTGGTTTTGTTTTGTTCAAGCTCTGTTGGTATTTGTCATCATGACTTCAATAGTTTGTCTTTAGGGATCAGTATTGGAGATGTTCACAGTTCCTGATTTTAAGACAAGTAAATTCCCCTCTGAATGGTATTTTTATAAAGTTATTTCTAGATGAGGGGACATAATGTTGAGCTCAGCTGGCCAACTCTGCTTATCTTGAGTGATGGCGGCAGGAGAGGACTCCTCTGCTCGAATTCTCTTCTGGGCTCTGGAGATACCTCACTGATAGCTAAAAGGACCAAGGAGTATGCTGTCCGACACTGGATTCAGCAAATCTCTGACTAGGTGCTGCTCACTACCATCAAGACCACTGTCCCTGAAATCAAGAAGGATGTACCTTCTACTTCATAACTAATTTATATTCTCTTTTACACTGATCACAATACAGCACAAACATTGCGTTCAGAGCGTTAGGCCAACAGTCAGCTTCATCTGAAATACTTTATACCAGCATTACCATCCTTAATGGTCACTACGCCTCTGCACTTCCAGCATTATTTCTTTCTAGTCAATCATCCAGGTGTCAGTGTACTATTTGGCCATTCCATGCCGTTTGACTTTTCTCCGACACCCTCTGTTCAGGCTGGAGCATTTTAGGCTTTACCTCACGTTTGCCACTGAACTACACATATATATACAGGCATAAATCAACAATTCACATTCAATTTTCATTAAAAGATATTAAATGGTTCAAGCTTACCACAATTCATACGAATAACACAGATACGTTGATTAGCAATGAATTCTGGCACAAACTGGCACAAATTTCCTTCTGCTTATCTTCCAGGCTTTTATTGAGCCAAATATAAGCTGGCTTCAACGCACTGATGCTTTATCAAGTGTATTTAAACAAGTGGTTTCGAACTAACGCTCCCAAGTGTGTATATCAGCGAGACTGGCCAATGAGCCACGTTTCGACAAGTGTTTGAAAAAATGTTATCTTTTCCCGTCTCCCCTAACAACCAAGATAGTATTTATAGCCCGACCAATCGTGGTTAGGCTTTCATTTGTTGCGCTCCAATCAATTTGGAGTTTACATGGTAGGCTATTTCAGTAACGTAAATTTTTTTCAAACACGTTAAAAAAAAATCTTATGAGCAGAAATGATTTTATGCTGTCAGGCACCCCCAATATTTTATTTTGGGTATAATTTATTAATTCCTGGACTATTTGCGTAACGTTTTACATATTATGTGTCAGCAAGCCCTAAGGAACCCAAAAATACTAATTTAAAGGAGCTACGTGGCTGCGTTCAAAATATGCAATTTCTTCTACCTCCTGTTTGGAAGATGTGCTGTCTGGGTACTGTTATGTGTTCAAACGTAAACCCATCTATTGTTATCTTTTCTAATAAGAGTCTGTTATGATTTATAAACCTAACTCTGGGAAAGGGTAGTGTATTTTATCACTGTCCGTCTGAAAAAAAAATTAGTGCATGTAGACTTACACGCGTGATGGCAGCATTTGCGTATCGCGCGAAGCGTGTTTAGTGTTCGGCTTCCTCTCCCTTCTCGCTATCCTTTAGTCCAACTGTTCGTTCGTTTTGGTAACGTAATGTAGAAAAAGACATGAATGGAATTTAAAATTTAGGTCATTACGCAGTACGTCTCAATGTTTTTCTTAGAAATGCAGCACACGTTTCATTGAAGAAGGCGGGTAATAATACAGTAAGCTTTTATATCAACGTGAAAGCGTTACAATTTGCAGACGAAGCAGAAAACAAGGGGGATTTCGAGTACATTCCTTGTGACAGCACTGTCATTTTACCATTGCTCTTCTCTTTATTAATTTTATTTGTTAGGCTTCATATTTACCTAATAATTTATATATGTGGATTAGAATATTTCATGACACCTCCCCTCTTAAAACAGACATTATATGTCAGTCCTTTATTCTATATACACATAGAGAAATTTATTATTATTTCTGGGGTTTACGGTGATTCTCATCACACGGATGGCGGCTTAAAAAATCCGCTCCCAGATTGGTTTTTCCAGATATATATTCAATGCTAAAATTATATGGAGCCAGAAGCAAAGACCATCGGAGTAACCTAGAGTTCTCATGCTTAGCCTGTGCTAAAAACGATAAAGGTTTGTGGTCAGTTTGCAACTTAAATGCCTTCCCATATAGATAAATATTGAATTTCTTTATTGCCCATATTACTGCAAGACATTCTTTTTCGCTAGTTGAGTAGTTGATTTCAGCTTTATTCAACTTTCTGCTAGCATATGCCACTGGGCTTAATTCCCCATCCAATGCATCTGATTTCTGTAGTAAAGTTGCACCTAACCCAATATTACTTGCATCCGTCCTTACTATGAATTCTTGACTTAAGTCAGGTAATTTCAAAATGGGTTTACTTGTGAGCTTTTCCTTCAATTCTTGGTAAGTCATTTCACATTGTGGAGTCCATGTAATGCGATCTGGATGTCCTTTACGTGTCAATTCCGTTAAAGGTGCACATATGGAATTAAAGTTTTTGATATACTTCTGGTAGAAACCACATAATGAGACAAAGGATCTCACGTCCTTCTTGGTTTGTGGTCTCGGGGCTTTTTGTAGTTTCTCTAAATTCTTTGGGTCAGGGGTCATGTTTCCCTGATAAACTGTGTGTCCCAAAAATTCCAATTCTTTACATCCAACGCAACATTTGGTTGGACGGGCTGTTAAATTTGCCTCCCTAAGTCGATCAAACAGCATGTTCAGAGAGTCAATGTGTTCCTCAAATGTTTCTGTTGCTATAAGGATATCATCCATAAAATTTGTTATACAGGGATTACTCAGAGGATCCAATAATTTTCTCATCATTCTAGAGAAGACACTAGGCGCATTCTTCAATCCAAATGGCAATCTATTAAACTCATAGTGTCCTTCTGAGGTACTAAAAGCTAGGTATGGTCTAACCTCAGGCTTTACTGGAATCTGATAGTATCCTTTACTCAGATCCACTTTTGAGAAATATTTAGCTTTATTAAGTCTGGCAAACAGCTGATTTGTATCCGGCAATGGATCCACCTGTCCTTCTGTAATAGCATTCAGTCTCCTGTAATCTATACAGAGTCTATGTTCTCCAGAGGGCTTCCTTAAGAGTACAACACCGGAACTATACGAAGACTCACTGTGCGAAATAATTCCTTCTTTCAATAGATAGTCTATCTCTTCCTTCAAAGCTTTTTCCTTAGCAAACGGAATCGAATATGGTTTCATACAGACAGGTGTGGAGTCTATGAGTTTCATATCATATTCCAATAGGTTTGTATGCCCTGGTCGGTCTGTTAACACCTCTGCATGATTCTTTAGAACCTGTTGCACTCTCTCTTTCTGAGTTTTCGTTAAATGTGTACTGATTTTCACCTGTGCTGCTGTCTCACAGGGGTGTAATGGATATTCAAATGATGAAAGTGGTTCCTTTTTCATCTCCATGGCGATGGACAAGGTCAACAAGTGTGTCTCTTCCTGATGTTCTCTTTCCAAATATTTCTTCAGGAGATTCACATGATAGATTTTTTCTTTCCCCTTCTTATCTATCTTATAATTTGTTCTAGACACCTTCTCTAGAACTGTATATGGACCCTGCCATCCAATTTGTAACTTATTCTGACTCCCGGGCAAAAGAAGCAGTACCTTCTCTCCCACAGCCAAATTTCTGTCTTTCGCCTTCCTGTTATAATAGGCAGCATGTTTCTTCCTGGCTTGTTTCAAATTTTCATTGGCAAGTTTCCAGCCAGTTTTCAACCGAGTGGTCAGCTCATTCACATATTGGTATGAAGATGTAATGTTTTCCTCTGCCTTTTCATCAGTCCACGTTCTTAACAAAGCTACATATGGACCTTTAATTGTGTGGACCTATTTGTCCATGCACCGGTATGGTCTCTTCCACTTGAAGCTTTATAGTGATGATTTTTCCTTCCAGAATTATCATTCACAAAACGACCGCTACCAATTCTTTTGGGGCTTTCTCCCCTCTTAAAATTCTTGATGAGAGATTTCCTCTCTACATCATCTTCCTCCAGTTTGTTTAAGTCCGATTGAGGGATTTTCGGCTTATCCTGGGGTAAGACATCTTTTTGCACTCTCCGCATAGTGGCCATTGTAAAACAGTTAAGTGAAGCTTGTCCGTTAAAAGGGGCTTCCCATTCCATTTGGTCCACTTTATCAAATCTATTTTTCCTTTTATTGTCAGGCCTGATTTGGCCCCATGGCGTGTCCAGGTCCTGATCCATGTTCCCACTTGTGGGTGTTCCCTCATGTGCTATACTACACCTTTCTACAAAGTTCTCAATGTCCCATCTTGCTTTGGGCCAATAATAATTGTGAGCCACCTTTTGAATGATGGTACCTATCTTCTCATGGTCCCCATCTGGTTTCACATGTAGGCTCCTTATTAAGTCTGCCCTATATCTTTTTGGAAGAACCAGCTGTCCGTGACCATTGGATCTAGCTCCAGTCTTCCTATACATCAACTTGTTTTTTCATGTAAAAATCTCCCTTGCCTGGAGTTGTATGACAAGTTGACAATTTTCTGAAACAAGGCTTGAGTGTTTTATCTCCAGCCTGTGCCTTCCTCATCTCTTCTGGAGTGGTATCTAACATAATATCCTCCTCCTGTCTTGAGGTCGACCTGACCTGAAGGGTTGCCATATACACAGGTTTCCTTCTGCAACGGTCAGTGTCATGATTGTCCATCTGACAATTCTTACACCACCTTTTTCCTTGGTTGAAAGATTTCTTTCATCATATTTCCTTTCATCGAATTGTGGGACTTTATTTTTATTTTCATACCGTGGCCTATCAAATTGGTGCTTACCTTTATTTTGATCCCTAGGATCAAATTTATTAAAGTTCTGTGGTGCCCTAAAGTTGTCCACCTGTTTCTTTTTATTACCTGTTACCTCTGCTTGAGCTGCTTGATACCTTTCAGCAACATTTAGCAACTCACCCAGCCTCTCTGCACCTTGTTCCATGAGAAACTTTCTCAGGTCTGGAGCCATGGACTCTCTTAGTTGCTCTATAAGGACCATTTCCTTAAGATCTTGGGTTTTCCCCAGAGAAGTCCATTTCTCCAAGTATGTCTCGATTCGTGCAGAGAACTGGTGATAGGTTTCACCTGACAGTAGTTTAGCATTCCTAAATTTTTTCCTGTAAAACTCTGCATTCTTTTCATACCTTAACAAAAGAGCCTGCTTTAGCATGTCATAATTTTCCTGATCACCTCTGCTCATTTTTGCAAAAAACTTCATAAGCTGCCCCACGAAGTCCCTGAGATAACTTTAAGCTCCACCTTTCTCTCTCTAACCCATACGTGGTAGCTAATAGTTCATACCTATTTATATAGCTCTCAATATCATCGTCTTTCTCAACAAAATGATCTAAATGAAAATTCATAGCTGAGGTTGAGGCTCCTTGAGTAACCGTAGCATCAGAGGCAAAGGGACTGGCACCATTTTCAGGAGCATGGCCTTGAAACTCAAACTCCCTTAGTCGTAACTCATGTTCCCTTTGTAATCTTTTATCTTCTGCTTCCCTTTCTGCAGCTAATTTCCTCTCTTCCCTTTCTGCAGCCTGTCTTCTTTCCTCGGCTTCCCTTTCTGCAGCTAATTTCTTCTCTTCTCTTTCTGCAGCTAATTTCTTCTCTTCTGCTTCCAATTTCTTAGCCTCTTTGTCAGCCTCAATCTGCAACCTCTTAGTCTCAGCCTCAGCTTGCAACCTCTTAGTCTCAGCCTCAGCTTCAAATTGTAACTTCTTAATTTCCCTTTCAGCCTCTAACCTTCTTTCGGCTTCTTTTTCTAATCTTCTTTCTTCGCGTTCAATAAATTTGTCACATTCCGTTGTGACATAGGCAACCATAACTTGCCCATCTAATCCTAACTCTTTTGCAGTCTGAACCGCAGCAGATCGAAATTTGGCCAGGTCCGCCATTGTCTATTATGTAAATTTATACAATGTCTAACCAACAATTCAATCTCTAATGGACAACACAGGCACCGTGAGCTCAACCTTATTTAATTCCACCCAAGGATACCTTTTAATTCTTATATTCCCTGAAGTGAATTACCCCCAATATTTTTAATAGTTAAAGATTCAAAATCCCAAGAGCGAGACCCCAATATATGTGGTGAAGTGGGATGTTATAAATATTTATAGGGGACTTAGTGTACTGACTGAGATCAGCTGTGAAGGTATCTATATCTATTAAAAGTAGTGTATTATAGATAACCTTACTTGCTACCACATATCTCTTTATCTCAGTCAGAATTATTCTGGAATAGTGTGATGCTACGTTATGTGTCTAGGGTATGAGTATGGTGAAGTGTAAGTCACAACAACAGACAGATAAACAATTTAATTTAATCCACTACTCTTGACAACACTGTGACACTCACATACAAATAACACTCTACGAGAATAGCTTAAAGAAGTCACTCGTAACGGTTCAAATAACAATATGTATTCATTACTAGCATGAATGAATATGTGTCCTGATTCAACTACAAGGGAACCAGGAATCACAATCAATTTAAATTACAAGTTATGTACAGAATGTATTTAATATGAATATTGTAGTGACATATATTATTACAAATGTTCTATGTGTGTCAGTTGTGTAGTAGTAAAATGAGGTAATACTGGTTTTGTTTTGTTCAAGCTCTGTTGGTATTTGTCATCATGACTTCAATAGTTTGTCTTTAGGGATCAGTATTGGAGATGTTCACAGTTCCTGATTTTAAGACAAGTAAATTCCCCTCTGAATGGTATTTTTATAAAGTTATTTCTAGATGAGGGGACATAATGTTGAGCTCAGCTGGCCAACTCTGCTTATCTTGAGTGATGGCGGCAGGAGAGGACTCCTCTGCTCGAATTCTCTTCTGGGCTCTGGAGATACCTCACTGATAGCTAAAAGGACCAAGGAGTATGCTGTCCGACACTGGATTCAGCAAATCTCTGACTAGGTGCTGCTCACTACCATCAAGACCACTGTCCCTGAAATCAAGAAGGATGTACCTTCTACTTCATAACTAATTTATATTCTCTTTTACACTGATCACAATACAGCACAAACATTGCGTTCAGAGCGTTAGGCCAACAGTCAGCTTCATCTGAAATACTTTATACCAGCATTACCATCCTTAATGGTCACTACGCCTCTGCACTTCCAGCATTATTTCTTTCTAGTCAATCATCCAGGTGTCAGTGTACTATTTGGCCATTCCATGCCGTTTGACTTTTCTCCGACACCCTCTGTTCAGGCTGGAGCATTTTAGGCTTTACCTCACGTTTGCCACTGAACTACACATATATATACAGGCATAAATCAACAATTCACATTCAATTTTCATTAAAAGATATTAAATGGTTCAAGCTTACCACAATTCATACGAATAACACAGATACGTTGATTAGCAATGAATTCTGGCACAAACTGGCACAAATTTCCTTCTGCTTATCTTCCAGGCTTTTATTGAGCCAAATATAAGCTGGCTTCAACGCACTGATGCTTTATCAAGTGTATTTAAACAAGTGGTTTCGAACTAACGCTCCCAAGTGTGTATATCAGCGAGACTGGCCAATGAGCCACGTTTCGACAAGTGTTTGAAAAAATGTTATCTTTTCCCGTCTCCCCTAACAACCAAGATAGTATTTATAGCCCGACCAATCGTGGTTAGGCTTTCATTTGTTGCGCTCCAATCAATTTGGAGTTTACATGGTAGGCTATTTCAGTAACGTAAATTTTTTTCAAACACGTTAAAAAAAAATCTTATGAGCAGAAATGATTTTATGCTGTCAGGCACCCCCAATATTTTATTTTGGGTATAATTTATTAATTCCTGGACTATTTGCGTAACGTTTTACATATTATGTGTCAGCAAGCCCTAAGGAACCCAAAAATACTAATTTAAAGGAGCTACGTGGCTGCGTTCAAAATATGCAATTTCTTCTACCTCCTGTTTGGAAGATGTGCTGTCTGGGTACTGTTATGTGTTCAAACGTAAACCCATCTATTGTTATCTTTTCTAATAAGAGTCTGTTATGATTTATAAACCTAACTCTGGGAAAGGGTAGTGTATTTTATCACTGTCCGTCTGAAAAAAAATTAGTGCATGTAGACTTACACGCGTGATGGCAGCATTTGCGTATCGCGCGAAGCGTGTTTAGTGTTCGGCTTCCTCTCCCTTCTCGCTATCCTTTAGTCCAACTGTTCGTTCGTTTTGGTAACGTAATGTAGAAAAAGACATGAATGGAATTTAAAATTTAGGTCATTACGCAGTACGTCTCAATGTTTTTCTTAGAAATGCAGCACACGTTTCATTGAAGAAGGCGGGTAATAATACAGTAAGCTTTTACTATCAACGTGAAAGCGTTACAATTTGCAGACGAAGCAGAAAACAAGGGGGATTTCGAGTACATTCCTTGTGACAGCACTGTCATTTTACCATTGCTCTTCTCTTTATTAATATTATTTGTTAGGCTTCATATTTACCTAATAATTTATATATGTGGATTAGAATATTTCATGACAGACAGGAACTGTGAACTTTTCCCAATACTATTTCCACGATAATCAAACACTGGAAGTCATGATGACAAACAACAATCTAGCTTGAAAAACAAAACCAGTATTACCTCATAGTACTACTTCACAACTTACACACATAGGATAATACTAATAAATTATGTCAATACAAAGATCATATTTATAAATTGTGATTACATTTGATTGTGATTCCTGGTTCACTGTGTAGTTGAATCAGGATATCTATTGTTGAAAGTAATTATTACATATATATTTGAAACTTTACACTTGACTCATTTAAGATAACACTTATAGAGTGTTATATGTGTGTGAGTGTCACAGTGTTGTAAAGTGTTGTGGAATAAATTAAATTGTTTATCTGTCGGTTGTTGTTGTGACTTACACTTCATCATTTTCATAACCCTAGACATTCAACGTAGTCATCACAATATTCCAGAATAATTCTGACTGAGGTATAAATGTGGTAGCAAGTAAGGTCATCTGTAATACACCACACTTATTAGATACAGATACCTTCACAGCTGATCTCAGTCAGTACACTAAGTCCCCTATAAATATTAATATCATCCCACTTTACCACAACATCCCAGTGAGAAACGCTGTTTTCATCTATAAATCTCATGAGAAACGGTGTTATCAGTTACAAATCCCACTGAGAAACGTTGTAGTCTCTTGTAAATCCCAGTGAGGCAGGCTGTTATCACTTGTAAATGCAAGCGCTAAGTTAATGTATTACTCTGCTGTGATATATATTTCTTAAAGTCATTGCACATATTTTAATGTGCACTAATTGATGCTGCTTTAAATTATATACATGCTAAGTGTGTCTTTATAAATTACTTTAAAACGACTGTAATTTGCAACTATGATACGTACTATATTAGTAGCCCCTTCAGTCATGACTAACTATGGGAATACGCCCCTGAGGCGATAGCCTTCAGTTACTTTTTTTTTAACCTGGTGTTTCTTTCAGCATGTTCTTTACTCTTCTACTTATTGCGAGAGTTTCTTTCGCCCAATCTGAGGTGGTGCCGTAGGGAGCCACTTGTGCGATCAGCAACTTCATCCTCCTAGGTTGCTGATTTATGTCCAGGGCCTTCATGTCTCTCTAGCACACATCTTTGAACCTCTGCTGCGATCGCCCGACTGTTCTTTTGCCATCTGCCAGTTGTCCCTAGAAGATATCTTTAGGAATGCGACCATCTTCCTTGCGGCCGACATGGCCAAGCTAGCGTAGTCTGCACTGCCTAAGCAGTGCATATATGCTTTGAATGCCAGCACGTGATAGTACCTCGACATTTGTCACTTTGTCCTTCCACGAAGTACCAATAATGTGGCGTAGACGTCGTAGATGGAAGGTATTGGACCTTCTTTCTTGCTTAGCATAGATTGTCCATATCTCGCGGCCATAAAGATGTGTGCTGGTGACACAGACACTATATACTGCATCTTCGGTCATCATTTCAAGTTATAAATTTTCCCAAACACGTGTTGTAAGGAGGGCAAAGAGAGCTGCAGCTTTGCCAATGCGGCTGTCAATTTCTATATACAGAGAGAGTTTGTCGTTGATGGTAGACCTTCGTTATGTGAACTGATGGTCCACTGCCAACTCATAGTTATCGATAGTAATAACCGGTGCAACATCCACTTCCTGACCCAGCACATTTTTTTTGTTTAGACCTGTTGAAAAGCTATAGTCCATTTATCGTAAGAGGCCACTAATACGAGGTTGTGTATGAGGCTGGCAGTCTTATAATTTAAAACAAATTTCTGCAAGAGCTTCATTGTATACTTTCTGGTCTGTGGCTAGCTGCAGTACTCATTCCATGCTTCATAAGTAGTGACAAGGGAACAGATGATAATTAGTATACATATTGGACCCAACTATGATTGTTAAGTAAGAAAGAAATAAAAATAATTTTTGGTTTCAAATTTGATTATAAATTACTATAGTTTATAAACCATGAAGACTTGTTTGCATAGCTGTAATCTTTTTCATGGCGAGTTTCCGGCTGGGGAACTAAATGGTGCATCTGTTGAAGCAACTTGAATTTTGTTTCAATTCTTAATAATGGCAGATGTTTGATCCTGGACACAATTTCTTAAATTTTTACCCATTTGTAATTCGGGTGTGTTTAATTAGAGAATGGGATTCGTTACACTTGAACTAACTCAGCCGATTTAGTCGATTCTCTCTTAAATATTGATAGAAAGCACATTTTGAATTTTCTGTATTTTTGTTTTTGTTTTTTGTTAATACGTACCAAGGCAAGATTTAAAAAAAAATATCCGTACATTTACAAAAGGTGTTGTGTTAAAGCATTTGTTAATGAATTAGTCAAATTTCAGTCCATTTGTTTGGTTTTTACGACAAGCATGGGAAACTAAGAGCCAGGGATCCAGACCTCCAGGACGACCCAAAGTCCGCTGGGAGGACAACATTAGACAATCTTTGAAGGACCGAGGACTAGAATGGAACCGGGCCAGGAGGAAGACAGCCGTTAGGATAGTCTGGCACTCTCTCTTCCAAACCTGTACACCTCATGGTAGAAGGGGAATGACTAAGTAAGTAAGTAAGTTGTTTGGTTTTTTCCCCCACTTCTCCCCATGCCATTTTTGACGCGTTGCTTCATATCTTCATAACTAATGCACCCAGATAAATAACCACAGTAGAATTAGTGCCACCATGAGGGCAAGCAGCCGAAAAAGCACACAATAATTATTTCCCGCGCAACTTACTCGTAGATCAAGAAATGTGCTGAATAGTGAACATTTTCAGCAAACTTGAACGCAGTTTCAGTTCCAGAGACTATGAAGATAAGTGAAAGCGGAGCAATATTCTCATAACTCATCATCACTACCACCATAATAATAAACATTATATTCACCATCATGATGATCATCATTCATCATCATCAGAAATGGCTTACGTTATCAATTATCTTATTTGAATTTATCAGAGTGACCAACGGAATGTTTCTTAGCGATTTGTAATCAGTTTGTCCGTGTGGCCATACAGCGGATGATGTTACTGTTGATGGTACTTGTCGAATAGTGGGACTCGTCTCACTGTCCCGCAGTGGGCAGCTAGGTGTTGATGATGCTTTGTTAAAACAAATCTTGACGATATAACATCACACGACAGACAGATGATGGGATGGAGAACATCTGGCGAAAAGTACTGCGGTGAACAACAAACATAATTTTTATTTACAGCTAGTCATCAAATCCTCTGAAAATCATAATTCATGCCCAACCTTTCCTCTGAGGCGGTTCATCTCCCATAATAACAACGTTCATAGGCAACTTTTGAAATAAATCTTCTCTCGCTCCATCATTTTTTTCTTATATAGTCTGACGCTGTCTCTAAGATTACTAGCTCATTTACTGTTCTCTTCTTCTAGTTTCCTAACCCTTGATAAGGCCCGTAGGACTGGTGAAACTAATCGATGTATCTTTGATATAAGACTGGTCTAACCACCAGGGCTGTTTATTTGTATCAATAGTCACTTGTTCCACGCTGCCCCTAGCTACTGTCTATTGTCTCTGCATCTAACACAACATACCTGTTCGTCTTGTAGTCTTGACAAATTGTTAACACAATCATGAACTGGCGACATTTTCTTTCTTGTCTTTATCTATCGTCTATTAAAGGTGGCGTTTGAGCGTCTTGTTGGTTTGGCAAAATAATTTGATACAATACTGTGACCACAGCAACCAACCACCTTCAGTGGCTTGTTCGCCAGAATGAACCATCAAACATCGCTCGCCACTACACAACTTTTATACATAGCAAACTTGCTATCCTACGCTAAGCGCGTTCCAAAATCAGATTCCTTAATCTTATTCCCGATTTAACATTTCCCCGTTCTCTGCTAAAATGTGTTCACCCTCGCAACACTTTCTCGTGCGTGTTTATTTTTGATCGCTCACCAAAACCTTTCAAGGGACGTAATTTAAAGTCATCTCCCTTTGCTGATTAAACTCAAAACCCATACAATCTTCTTTAATCTTATTACTAAAACATTACTATGCAAATCAGTCACACCATAATTTAGAACTCACATGAAATACCAAACCAAAACACCAAGCTACATCTCCCAAAAGGAGACATGCGGAGTTACCTCCCTTCCCTCAAAACACTCTTCTGCTCATTTCACTTCCCCTTAACAAAGACATATAGTCTATTAACAACTCTATTTAACTTTCTTAAACCATTTTTCTGTATTCTCTTTCATTCTTAAAGTTCCAAGCTACCGGTCACATCTGCACAAACATCACA
Source organism: Oreohelix idahoensis (assembly GCA_024509875.1). Lineage (NCBI taxonomy): Eukaryota > Metazoa > Mollusca > Gastropoda > Stylommatophora > Oreohelicidae > Oreohelix > Oreohelix idahoensis. Next base: position 20,710 of record JAMPIV010008842.1, read on the forward strand.
ACTAGGTAAAATACTGGAAACTGTTGTTAACAAAAGAGTTATATAGCCCAAACCAGTCAGGGTTTAGAGCAGACAGAAGTACAGTAGACCAGCTTGTAAGATTAGAACACGATGTAAAGCTAGGGTTCAAGAGAAAACAGTGGCTGTCTTTCTAGATGTCGCAAGAGCATATGATGAATGCTGGAGATATGGAGCTCTTTACAAAAAGAAATCAAGAAACCAGGCACGGACTACCACCTAGCAGAAATACTTAAGAAAATAAATAATATAGATATTATTAAAAACACAGCCAATAAATATATACAACAAATATCAAAAGACAGCCTTACTGTGTACACAGATGGATCCAAGGGAGAGGATGGCAAATTGGGGATAGGAATATATATTCCAATATGGAAAATGGCAAAAGAATATAGCATCACGGAAAATACATCCATTTTCACTGCAGAGATGGTGGCAATACTAAAAGCACTAGAAATATTCTCTAATAACCCTCCCAAAAAACTAACAGTTTTAACTGACTCTCTTTCAACAATTAAAGCACTTAGAAACTTACGAGAATGTAGTAGACCTGATATAGCAGAGGAGATATTTCTGGCTACTACATACTTATATTCCAGAGGATGTTCAGTCTTAATTGCTTGGATACCTTCACATGTTGGCATAGAGGGAAATGAAAAGGCAGATAAAGAAGCCAAGAAAGGTAGATCTGATAAAAATCTAATAAATATAGGGACGAGTAAATCAGAGATTAAGAGCTTAATTAAAGATTTAATAACAGATGAATGGAAAGCAGAGTGGGATAAAAATCTGAAAGGAAGACATGCATATAAGTTGTTCAAGGCTCCAACAAGAAAATGTCAGATTTCTAGGGAATTGAAAATTCCCAGTAATAATAAACTTCTCAGACTACAGCTGGGAAAAGGCTATTTCAGAATAGAAGAACCTTACTGTGCAGTATGTCTTCAAGACAATAATATAGAACATTTCTTCTTAAAATGTAAGAGGTATGAACAAATGAGAATACCAATATTAGATTATTTGCAAGCATCCAACTTACCTATAAATATAGAAGAGGTGTTAAGAGTAGACAGACCTAGGGAACTGCATAATATAGTCAAACAATATTTAACACGAACAAATGTTAATATATTGTGGCTGGGAATGTGAAGGTCTGATGCTGTTATTACAATGCTTATGACTTTTAACAGATGAAAGTCAATTAATTATCTGTTAAAGTCAGTTATATAACTGGAACCGCCAGGCCTTTACACCCCTCCACTTTAATATTATTCTTGTCAGAGTTTCTTCTTGATTTTGTTTGTTTGTTTGTTTTTATTTTTTTTATTTTAACGTATAAGCACAATTGTGATTGTCCCCATTTACACTGATTTGACAAATGTGATGCCACTTTCTCATATCGGCAGTTTTTCATATTACTTTGAATTGAAAACAATATATATCCTAATTATAACCCATCAGAGGTTGAACGGGATATTTTTCTTCATTAATTTAAAAAAAAAAAATCTTTACAAAATGAAAAAGATTGGCATTACTGGTAAAACCTATAGGTATCTAGAAAACGTTTTACAGGACAGGTATTTTGCTGTACAGGTGAACAATGATAAGTCAGAAATATATGAACAACAGAATGGGATTTCTCAGGGATCAGTGATTTCACCTTCAATTTTCACTATAGCTGTTGTCGCGAGAGGTTTGAGATGTTATTAAGAATAAGATATTCTGGACATAAAGATGTATCAGATGATACCATGATAGTGCCAGATAAGAGTCTGGTCTTATCAGTAATAACCCATTTCTCTGAAGAGAGTAAGGGTGTATGGACACAAAGGTAGGGTCAAGCTATGTAAGTTCCCAGAGAAGATAATGATGTAGTACTCTGAGTCCCTAACTGCTACCTCTCCTGATCCGCCTCTGTGATTATATGTTTCTGACTCTGCTAGGGGTAATATATATATATATATATATATATTATATTTATATATATATATATATATATATATATATATATATATATATATATATATATATATATTTATATTCACCAACAAGAACTAAAATTCAACTTAAAGAACTTAAGAAAAGTCTTCTGGTGAATATTTACAATTTAATTAACAGATATTTTTCTCTGTTTGAAAATGTTGAACTCAAATATGTTACAGTATGAAATAAATAATAATAGTTAAAAAAATGTTCTTGGTTCACAATGTCTATCATCTTGTAGACTACTTCTCTGGCTGGAGTATTCATTAGTTGAATTGCTTATTATTATTTAAAGTTGTGAAACACTATATTATTTTAGTCATCCTGAACTGGAAAATATGTTTCTTTATTTGAGCTGGATAAGCTTGACAGTTGCAGTACGCAACTTATCTGCGTCACGGCAGCTGGTTCCTTTTTATGCTGGAAACACAATTTGAGCTGAACTTGTTCCAGTAAGTATTCACGTCATGACGGGCCCGTTATCACCAACTGGCACTGCATACGATGAAACTTTAGTAAGAGTAGCCTCTTCTGCTTTTGAAGCTTGTGTTTAAAGGATTAAACCTGCAATGAATTCAAACGCAATCCCTGTATTTTCTATCCATACCCCTCTTATGACAAAGATGGGGACGATAGACAGTTTCAGATAAGCGTGCCAGCAGACGCACAGATATAGTGTAGTCAACAACAATCATTTTAATACAAAATGATCACAATTCAATTCTACCTTTTAATTTATAAGTATCGTCCCATGATTTGCCTCCATACCATAATTTGGTTGTGAGTAAAACTATTTAACAATATGTGTCAAATGATACTGTGAATCAATCCCTTTCATCCTTCTTTATGTTCCTGTCAAGTTTCTCATTCCATTCAAGAAATACTTCTTTAAATACATTTCCCAACTTACAGACACAATTAGCCATCTCTCTCAATATATTTAAATATTTCAGAAGGCGGGCTTTGCTTCTAGAAGTACACATGAGCCTGTAAGTTTCATCAGAAGACACAGTCTATTCCTACACATCTTATACACATCGTATCGCACAGTGGATTAATTATTATTATTACACACTATTTTATATATATATATATATATATATATATATATATATATATATATATATATATATATATATATATATATATATGAATAAATTCGGTCTTACCCTCAGGAATACACACACATACTGGCCCTCAGTGGTGAATAAGGTCTGCTACAGTTGCAGAAAGGCAAACGCTGGCATTAATCTATGCACTGCTTCCCCCGCTTTCTGTGTTTTCAAATTGTGACTGACCGAAGTTTGTTAGGCGATTCTATTTATAGTCTAGCCTCGTCCGTATGAGACGGAAATCCCAATAGATGTAATTAAAATCAGAAAATGTGGGACTATTCTGCCTATCGTTCAACGTAGGAAAAATGCTTTTTAAATTATCTCCGTTATTCTTGATACGATTTTAGTCAAGTAAAGTTTCCCTTATACTTAGGCTTTACATACATATAATAATCTCTTTGGTTACTACTAGCATTTTCTGTTATGCATAGTTTAAACAGCTAACTTTAGGCCAACCTGAAGCTTCTAATGCATTTAACCTAAGATTTCTCCCGTCCTATAATAGTATTAGTAAAAGTATTACTACTTACGGATAAAGTAACATTCCTTATATCGTGTTGATAACCTCTGCCAAGTGATATTTCTTTTATACTGTTGTACCAAAATTCCTAAGTAAATCATGTTACACAAAATAGGGTCTGGCCATCATCACGCTCCCTGCAGTTGTAAACAAACGTTTTCATTGGTCGGGGTATCCTATCTTTTTATAATGTATGGCGCGCCGTTAAGACCAGAGTTATTTGAATTCGTGATGTGAACCAGACGTCATTTCACGACAGCTGTAAATAATTTAGCAGATGAATTTAACGACATTAAGAATGCAGTATCAAAATTTGCAGATGACTGTGCCATTTGGCGATCTGGAAAAAACGTGGACCATGTTTACCAAAAAAAACTTCAAAATCAAATAAACAAAGTTTCAGAGTGGATGAAAAGTTGGGGCTTCCAAATTAATGTAAACAAAACAGTAGGTATGATGTTCAGCAAAGAAAATTTAAAGAAAAATAACAAAATCAATAAAACCATTAAAGGACAGAAAATACGTATCTCCTCAACAACAAGATGTCTGGGCATAACTTTAGATAAACAACTAAATTGGAATAAACATATAGACAATTTAGTAGAAAGCTGTAGGGGACCCCTAAATATACTAAGGATAGTAAAAGGTAATGGATGGGGGGCCAGCAATAAAATAATGCTTATGTTCTACAAGTCTTTCATCAGGGGGAAAATGGATTATGCCAGCATAGTCTATGACTCAGCTGCAGCTTCTAACAAAGCGAAACTAGACATAATTCAAAATGCAGCCATGAGAACCATTACAGGTGCATTTATATCAACACCAGTAGAAGCACTAGAAGTAGCCCTTGGCATGCCGCCCCTTGGTCTAAGACGGAAAGAACTAAGATTAAATTATTGGAGTAAAGTAGCACAAGAAGTGACCCACCCAGCACATAGAGCATTTATAAAAAACCAACCAAGTGTATGGAACGTCCCCCTAAATAAAGATAGATATCCAACAGGGTGGAGAACTATAGAAGATCTAACGCAGTTCAAAGAACTGTCAAACACAATAGAAAATAGTAATAAATATAGAAGCAAAATACCACCCTGGGAACTAAAAACACCAATCATAGACTACTCACTTTCTGAAAAGATCAAACAAAACATAGAAGATAAGGAAGCCAAAATGATAAGTAGAAAGTTCATAGATCAACTAACAAAACAAAGTCTGGCTGTCTACACTGATGGATCCAAGGGTGATAGTGGGCAACTAGGTGCAGGAGTTGTAATACCACAGTGGGACATAAAAAAGTGCTACAGTGTAACTGAAGGGGCTTCGATTTTTACAGCAGAGATGGTAGCAATTCTAAAAAGTTTAGAAATAATCGAAGATAACCCACCAGAAGCTGTTACGATATTTGCAGACTCACTATCATCACTACAAGCACTGGAACACCCAGGTAAATGTAGCCGGCCAGACATAAAGGAAGAAATTCTAGCAATTAATACATCACTAGGAAACAGATGATGAAGTGTGAGGCTAGTGTGGGTTCCAGCACACATAGGTATAGCTGGAAACGAGTTGGCAGACCAGAACGCCAAGAATGGAAGGATAAGTAAAAACAATATAAGAGCAGGACTGGGAAGGTCGGAGATAAAGAGCCACGTGAAGCTAACTATAAACAAGGAATGGAAGACAACATGGAAGAACAGTAAAAAAGGCAGACATGTGTTCAAACTGCTGAAAGAACCAACCAGGACATGCCAGGTCAGAGAAGAACTAAAGGTACCGTCGAACAAAAAGCTGTGGCGTCTCCGTCTCGGTGCAGTATACTTCATGATAGAGGAACCACACTGCCAAGAATGTCAGGAAGAAAATGACATAGACCACTACATGATCCACTGTATAAAATATGATCAACAGAGGCTTGAATTAAAAACATACTTTAGAAATAACAATATAGACATGACAGGGGATAAGGTGTTAAGTATAGATGCCCCAGGGGAAGCCCAATCAATCCTTAAACGATATATACATAAAACAAAGGAAAACATATAAGGTTAGTAACAGTGGCAATATCAAACAACAATAACAAAAATGATACTTCAGAAAAGACATTCAACCAAATAGAAATTAAGCAACAAAAACTAACAAATCATTAAAAAAAAATAAAACCAGAAAAATTAGCAAACCCATTAACTACTCATAGGACAAGGAAAGGCAACGAGATTTAAAAAAAACAATAACACAAATTAAAACCAAGTGCAAAGGACAATAGTTATCTATATACAATACAAAACTGAAAATAAAATGACAAATACTAATATGAATTAAAACCAGCAACTGCAAAAGACAATAATTATTTAAACTTAATACAAAATTAGTAAATAGAATGACACTAAATACCCCAATTATAACCTATTTTCAGGTTGAAACAGGGTAGACCAAGATGGAACGAGAAGAGGCAATAACGGTCAGCTGTTACGTGCCCTCTCTCCACCCATCACCTCTTCAAAACAACAACAACAACACATCTGCATTGACATAAATTCCCCCGTTCTTGTCTCTACTGCCTTCTATCATTTGTCCCAGACGAACAGGGCCGGCCTTAGACCTATTTGATCCAATCGGGCCCCTCGCTCACAGGGGGTCCCATGCTCTTGTTCCCAACTTCAGATTTAAAAAAAAGGAACGAAGATTATTTAAAATCAGATATCAGGAATGTATTATATTACATTGCATTAAAAATCAAACAGTATCAATATTTCTTAGCTATATGTTGACATAAAATGTGTTACAATAAAACTATAATCTTACGTCCAGGGGGCCCCAGCAGAATGCCCCGAATTGGGCACCGAAATTACTAAGCCCGACCCTGCCGACGAAGACGTTCTGTTCGTGGTGCAGGGCATGTTTGTTCTTTCTTTTATTTTTTTTATTTTGTGTGTGCCTTTTGTCTTATTAAGGCTTATGCTATCCAAAGACCTATTACCTATAATTGAAAGGTGTATGCCTCGCCAACAGAAAGCAATCCCGTAATGAAAAATGTTATGGTCCTATACAAACTATATGAGCGAAATGTAGAGTACGAGGTAGACCACGAAAACAATGAATCGAAGGCGTCGCCAAGGTATTTAAAAGTTAATGAGGCATCGTTTCATGGTAATTCGAAACTCTTAAGAAAGCCATTCGGCCCTCCCACTCCTGGTAACGGTACCAGTTGAAGAATAACGAAAATTAAAGTGTCTGCCTACAGCTTGTTCAAGGGTATTGCATATTCTTCTTTCAAAACCCTTCTTATCGTTCTTGGCTGCCGGAATACATGCCGTCAATTACACAATTCATTCGCTTTTTATGCATGGTTTCCTTATTCAACAGCTATCACTTTGAAGCTTCGGAAAAATTACCATGCATTTTTCATATAATAAAACTTGCCCCCAAATCGGGTCTATTATTCGTGGGCAACCTCGGATATTAACTTCTAATCTTCTCTATTCCGATTCACCCATGCCCTGTGCATTGTCTTTTTACTATCCCTTTTATAATTCTGAAGCAGGGTTGTGTGCGGTATGACAAAGTCCAGGCCCTATAAAAAGGCCCCTTGTATTTCAAATCGACAATGCTGCAGTAATAATAAGGAAACTTTACCCTTTAGAAAGCGTTTACTCGATGAATGCCACAGAAAGGTACAGCATATGTTAATGGACGTCATTGAAATGTAACGCTCGTTGCTCACACAACCTTGTAAAAGAAAAGCGTTTATGAATATGAGAGAAGGGCAGATAAGGCCGAGAAAAGCCGAATGAAATGCTATATTTATCTGTTAAAATCTGCTAGCGTTAAGGGCCCTTAAATCACGGGAATTCCCAACTACATCAAAAGTACTGGACCATTCTTCTTCTTCGCCTTGTGAGAAAACTGAAGCAAGCGTATCAAGTGAAGCAGACGTAAAGAGATCCCATGTGTTTCTGTCACTGTTACGTCCCCTTGAATCCCGGATACAAGAACTCCGACTCTGCAACTGATATAGTATTATCTAATTCTAGCAATCGAGAAAATGGTACCTGCATATGGATTTTTTCCAGTACAATTGGAAAGTTATTAAGACGTCCTCCAGTAAACATCATTTTTATTATGAGAGACAACGGTGGGTTTCTATAGCCTATTCGACTTGAAACAGCTCTCGCGTGCAGTATGCAGGTGACTCAAGAAGACTTAATGAGATAATAAACTGCACTTTTTAATATTCACACCACTGGTTTTAGTACGTCTAACACAGATGCTGGAACTAACAAGGGCCCTCGCTTTAAAAAAAAAATTATTATTACATTTAAGACAGCGTTAATAGTGACTTACAAGACAAATGCATCAAATACATTTTCTTAGCCCAAAAGTTTAGATCTAAAGCAGGTGCAAAGTATTGGTTCCCTGACAAGACATAATATAACTCACACGAATTATCATCAACACTTTTCTAAATGACTACTGAATAGTCTAAAGGCTTCTATAATTGTTTGAGGAAATAAAAACATCAAGGGGTTAATGATCTATTGGTGGTAACTCATTCCATTATTCGAATGGTATAGACCCAGTGATAGGTAGCTTAAAAACGGAAGGCTGAAACGTCAGATAATTCCATACAGCTCACTGTTACTGCACGTGAAGCAATAGACAACACCACGACAACCCTTTTAGAACGTCGAGTAGTGTTCCATAACGAACAAGGGATTAACCGACTGAAACGAGTCCCACATGGTTGGCTGAACAAATGGCCATCAACATCTTTCTGTCTTTTTCTTTATGTCCTTGGTGCAAGCTTTAAAAGAAATAATATTACAACTTCAAGACGAAAAAAAAGATCAAGAAAAAAAATGCAGGACTTGTCCCCAGACCCTCTCATACCGTTCCCCAAAGTGAAGCGATATCGTTATAATACATTATGCGGGTGAATCTCGTTACACTCACTTTAAAACCAAAAGTCGAGATTTTTGGCAACATTTGAACCGACTGTTTTTAATTGGTTCACGGCTGGCCAAACTGCTTAACCTATCTTAATGTTATCTAAATGAATGTTTAACAAGTTTAACGCACATAAATAATTACATTTCCTTTTTTTTAAACACTTTATGTAATTTGATATGAACGTTGTTTGGATGTTGCAAATATTTGAGCTTTTGGCTCGCTAGGTTTGAGATGACCTAGGGAGCTGTAATTTCGCTACAATCCTCTATTCGGGTATATTTTGAACTATCAAAATTTGAGGGAACGTCGAGTGACCTGTCCTGGGCTCGCCATTCAAAAATTAAAGCAGAAAAGATTATTTTATTTTTACAAGGTTACATCTGTGAAAGGATCACAGAACGTGGTGCCATTGCACACAAAAAAAATTGTGAACAAGATTACAGAACTTGGTGACGTAAACAAAATTGTGAACAAGATTACAGAACTTGGTGACGTACACAAAATTGTGAACAAGATTACAGAACTTGGTGACGTACACACAATTGTGAACAAGATTACAGAACTTGGTGACGTACACAAAATTGTGAACAAGATTACAGAACTTGGTGACGTAAACAAAATTGTGAACAAGATTACAGAACTTGGTGACGTAAACCAAATTGTGAACAAGATTACAGAACTTGGTGACGTACACAAAATTGTGAACAAGATTACAGAACTTGGTGACGTACACAAAATTGTGAACAAGATTACAGAACTTGGTGACGTACACACAATTGTGAACAAGATTACAAAACTTGGTGACGTACACAAAATTGTGAACAAGATTACAGAACTTGGTAACGTAAACAAAATTGTGAACAAGATTACAGAACTTGGTGACGTAAACAAAATTGTGAACAAGATTACAGAACTTGGTGACGTAAACAAAATTGTGAACAAGATTACAGAACTTGGTGAAGTACACAATTGTGAACAAGATTACAGAACTTGGTGACGTACACACAATTGTGAACAAGATTACAGAACTTGGTGACGTACACAAAATTGTGAACAAGATTACAGAACTTGGTAACGTACACACAATTGTGAACAAGATTACAGAACTTGGTGACGTACACAAAATTGTGAACAAGATTACAGAACTTGGTGACGTACACAAAATCGTGAACAGGATCACAGAACTTGATGTCATTGTACACAACATTGTGAACATTGTAATAGGTAAAGGAAGGTGAAGGATCCCGTTACACGCCCGTTGAGGCCTATTGGGAATATGATGTTAGGCCCATATTTTCTAGACCATTGGCACACTAGGGGTGATGTGGTCAGCATCACGCCGAACATTGTTATAGCGTTGCTACAATTCCTAGCGTTGGAATCAACAATCAAATTAAAGAATTTTTTTTAGTGCATTAGGTAACAGTAATGAAAATGGACCCCCAAAACATGTGTTCTCCCTTACTCGTTGCTCACTATGGAGCAGTAAGCCGCGACTGGAGCTTGTCTTCTGCAGGAAGCCTGCTCAAAAGTATTCATGTGCTCTTACAAAAGTGGGTTCCTGAACCAGCTTATTTAACATGAGATTGCTAGTTCTATACACAACCTCATGCTAGTCGCCTCTTATAGCACACATGACGGAGAAGTATTCATATTCTATCTTTGTCTTATCAGAGACTTCCAGAAACTGCTCAGGGAAACACAATTTACCGTCTACACGTTTTCATGCTTCTTTATCTTTTGGTCATCTTTAAGAAAAATTCTTCGCCTCACTTTTCTTAATCTTATCGAGAGCAAGTTCCCAATGTACGCCAATATCTTGTCCTTCATCCTCGTCATTAACATTAAATATATCAAAAGAAGACGATGGCGATCGATAGGACACACACTGAGGAGACCCATTGATAGCATTTTTACAAGGCAATCCTTGCTTTGGAATCCCCAGCGTAAGAGAGATAAAAATAGATCAAAGCACGCGCTGACAAGAGAACTCTAGATAGAAATGAATATGGTGAAGGAGACATGGAAAGAACTTGACCTGATAGCACGTGACAGGGGGGCTTGACATGTGTTTGTTGAAGGCCTATGCTCCTTGGTGTCATGGGTTGCCTCCCTTTGCTCTGCAGTAGTGGTCCACCAGTGGCCAAAACTCAAGAGTAACTAATATGAGTCTTGAAAGGTGTCTACCTTCGCACAAGATTAGTCTTGGCAGAGTTGTAGATAGAAGGGTAATGATGCTTCTACCTCAACTGAGTGTTCATAAGATATTTCAGATGTCAAGAACAATGCTGCATGAGGTGGAGCAATGTTAACTTTAGTATCTGACCCGCCGCCTTTTATGAAGATGGTTATGCAATATTAATGTTAGCTTGTTCAAGCCCCCAGCTGATTTAATTCAGCGAAATTCCTCTTATTATTTATTTAGCTCTATAGATGTAACTTTATGTATATGTATTAAAGATTTTAGATCATACATGCACTCTCTTATCTATAAGAACTGAATCAACTATGAATTTGTAAAATAACATATAACACATTTAATAATCAATTAGTCTTTAAGACATTAAAATAAAGATGGATGAAGGTGACTTTAGGGGGTTTAAAAACTTTCGTCACTGAGACGTGTTTGGGGTCTGATGATAATTGTCCCTTGCTTTCGCTGTAAAAAAAAACCTAACTTGCTGTGTACTGCGAAGGTTGGTTGTCAAGTCTTTTGTGATGAGGGATCTGCTCTAGAGGCGTATCGATGAACTTCACTCTTAATGTCAAAGTGGGTATCTTTACACCTCGTCCACTGTAGATAGTTAATGTCGAACCCAGCTCTCGAATCACAAGACAGTGGAGAAGACTCTTACTTCAAACTGGTCTCTTGTAATTTGTAGCTTCATAACATGAACAGTAATGTAGTCTCGTACCACGAACTTTAGGAAAAATAAAAGAACAAATGCCTCTGCTAAGTACATTTGTGGTCTGAAGATTAACAGGCGCATTGTCTCGCTGTTCACCCACCAATGTTAGCCTCTCTGAATAATTAGATTCTTTGAGTATACACAGCGTAACTCAGGGAATTATTTCACAAGATGGATTTTGGGGGACCTCATCTCGATCTCTCTTTCACTACGGCAGTAATCAGTTACATTTGTTGTACTAATTATTTGCGTGTTTTCCATGGTCGGCACTTTTTTCTTTCTCTGCTATGAAACAGATATTTTGTATTTTCCTTCTTACACTCCTCTCAGGAGCGGCTGAGATAATTAATCGACAACCTTGCTGGTTAATATCAGGTGCGGCCCTAGCGTATTTGGTTAATCGCTGATAAGGCCAGGGTGCGCGACAGATAAGAGATTACTTGTCTGGGTGACACATTTTGGACAGACAAGGATGACCTAATCGTTTCCTGTCCGACTTGTAAAGTAATAAGATGTTACATCTTACACACATTGCTGAGAGAGTTTACCGATGTGTTTGTGAGTTTGTACACAAGGCATCGGATGTTTGATTGCCATATATGGGAGACGTGACCTTTGCATCACGCGCAAAATTATTCCATGTCGGAATATTTTGAAATTACTCCACCCAACAAGCATGTTTGAAATGATTAGCTTCATAACAATCGCATGAGGGGGTAGGACATGCAATATAACCGGACCTTTTCGCAGTTTTAAATCACTGTGAGAAATCGCTTGCCAAGACGACACAACCAGACTTGCCAGAAGTTAGAATTCGGAATTTCCATTTACCAGACCGGACTTTGTGTGGACCCATCTTGAAGGACTTACATAGCCCAAGAAAACCATTTTATAAGGAAGGCTGAGGAAACTGAAACGCACGGAGTCATAGAGGGAATTATCTTGTAAAAGTAACGACCCCCAAGAACATGTGTAAGAGGTCTAATCAAGTGCCTTAACTTCATTCATCTGAGCAAAAAGTCAGTGAGCCAGGATTGGCTTGTTGGTGGTGGTACCATTTGAGGGTACTATCTCTGGAACAAAAAGGGAAAAGTGGCCTGAGCTTTAAGACGAGGGACCAGCTTCGTAGACACTCCCTGAAACTTCTGGGAACGTGCTACGCCCTACAACCTTGACCAGCGACGAGCGTGATCAGTCTACCAGGAGCCAAGCCATTAGAATGAACAGAACCGTCACTGAGAGTTAAATAGTTCTATAAGCTGCCACGGGACTTCTTAACTAAACATTCTACCATCCTCCAAGGATGAACATTTTCTTTCGAACTATTCAATTTTTTAAACTGTTAAGACCGAAGTGATTATTAAATTTTGTTATATACTCCTGATTCGTGTGTCAGGAGTTACTGCATAACTACTTAACATTCTATCAGTAATTTATTATATTATTTGCGTTAGGAACCAACCCATAAATCACTTAGCAGTTGTGAATACACAACGGGCTGATCACCCGTTTGCCAGTCCCTTCGATTACGGAAACAACAGCAAATGAGTTGATTTGCCGTTGCCCTAAAGACGCCACTAGGCGTGATGGGAAACAATGGCAAAGAAAACCTATCTGCTGTTGCCCTAAGACGCCACTAGGCGTAATGGCCACTGACTGCTTTGACGGTCGGTGGCTAAGGACGGAAGAAGAAGAAGTTGTGAATAGGATCACATAACTTATGACTTACACACAATTGTGAATAGGAACACAGACTTGGTGACGTACACAAAATTGTGAACATGATCACATAACTTGGTGACGTACACAGAATTGTGAACTTCGTTATAAACATTTATAACATATAAGGAAGGGAAACCCGAGGCCTGTAAATAGTAAATAAATATTAGACAAACATAAAGGTATGTTTTCAGGCACTCGTAAAAAATAAAGAAGTAGAACACTAGACAACAGAAAAACAACAGACGTGAGTGGCTTACCCAGGATTTGAACCCCGGACCTTCCGTATGACAACACCGCCTAGTATGCCTAGCTGGCCAGGAGGATAGTGTGATTCACTTGTATAGCTAGGCGGTGTTGTCGTAAGGAAGGTCCGGGGTTCAAATCCTGGGTAAGGCTCTCACGTCTGTTGTTTTTCTGTTGTCTAGTGTTCTACTTCTTTATTTCTTACGAGTGCCTGAAAACATACCTTTATGTTTGTCTAATATTTATGAACTTCGTTATAACGTTGTTGTAATTTATCAGTGGTTTTTTTACCCCTTGTAGTTCCCAGCGTTTTCTGAGGAGACAAATAAAGAAGGTGCCTACTGACACCTCAGGCATGTCATAAGAAGCGACTAACATGAGATTGTACACAGCCCGGCTGTCACAAGATGGATTTTGATGCGTCCTCTTTCCGATCTCTCTTTCACTACGGCAGTATCAGTTATATTTTTTAAATGATTTCATTGCGATATTTTTCCGAGTCGCACCCTTTTCTTTCTGTTTGCTATGTATCAGAGAGCTTGTTTGTTCAAACATCTGACACCCCTTGTTGGTGATAATACATCTAGTTTGCCAGGGTGCGGCAAAGTTTTGCTAAAATTAGGCCCGGGTGCGCGACAGATAAGAGATTAATCGTCTGTGCGACACATTCTGGACAGTCAAGCATGACATAATCGTTTCCGGTACTCCTTGTTACAAAGAGATTACTTTACAAGAAAGTGATAATTTTCTACATCTTACCCACACATTGTCGAGTGAGGTTACCGATATGTCTGTGAGTTCGAGTTAGACTTCAGAATTTCCATTTATCAGACTGGATACCTTTTATTGGAGTATTCATCAGGACTTACAATTCAGCCCAGGAAATCTCTAACATTTTAAATAAGGAAAACCGGAAAATCTTAGGAAACTGAAATACACGGAGTCAGAAAGGGAATTACAGTTAAAATTAACGACCCCAAGTACACGTGCAATAAGGCATCTGCCAGTGCCTTTTATTCATCAGAGCAAAATGTCTGTGAGCCAGGACTGGCGTAAGTTGTGATTTCACATTCTATATTTTATTACTAACATGTGAACTAACATATATATATATATATATATATATATATATATATATATATATATATATATATATATATATATATATATATATATATATATATATATATATATATATATATATATATATATATATATATATATATATATATATATATATATATATATATATATATATATATATATATATATATATATATATATGTGTGTGTGTGTATACGGTCATGTGAATTTTAATATGTGAAAATCGCTAGTGGATGTTCTAGTTATGTGAGGCTGGCAACCTCAGCGTATAGAATGATGATTTCATGAACCACCACTGCCAAGGGCTGGTGATTGCTTTATTGCTAGTTTCGTAAAGAGAACTAAAAGCATAAAGTAGGCCCAGGTTCCAAATGGAGCAGGAAGGGAAAGATGAAAGAAATGATGTACATTCTAATTATAATAATTACAGTTTCAATCCAGTGTAAATGTCGATGTTAACATATGCACTTTAAAATTAATGGAAGGTTCGAACTTTTCAAATCAGTATAAACATAAATGAAAACATATTCAATGTATATTGTGAACACTTTTCAAACAGTGGAAATATGAATGTAAACAGACTCTATCTATATTATTAACCTTTTCATTTAAATGTAATGTAAAGCTAAAGCTATTCTATTTAAATGTAAAGAAAGTTTACCCTTGGTCGTAAATCCTTGACGTTCTGGGAATGTCAATCAATCAATCAATACCCTTTAGCTCCCCGGGTAGCATAGACCTTCAACAAACACATGCCAAGTCTTCCTGTTCTGGGAACGTGCGGCGCCTTTAACCTTGACCAGCGACGAGCGTGAGCAGTATAACAAAAACCAACCCATCAGAAGAGGCAGAACCGTCATTGGCAGCTAAGTTCAATCTATATGCTGTCACTTGAACTTCTCTTTTTTACAATTTACACCCCATCACAACCGTGATGATAACATTTCTTGATCCATAACTATTCAAATTTTTTAACTGTTAAACCTAAAGTGATTATTAAGTTTATTTTGTTATTTGTAATTATACAAATTTAACTTCGATTTAATCATTTCTAAATGTACTGCATGTTTGTCTCAGTCAATGTACTAAACATACTCTAAACTGAGCTATACCAGAATAATAAGAATTCCCCTGAGTTAATCAGAGGTGAGGGCTTAAACGAGCTAACATAAACCATTGCTTAATCCTTCACAAAAGTTGTGGGCAGATTCTAGAATTAACGTGCTCAGCCAAATGCAGCATTGTTTTTGCTTATCTGAAATCTTGTGAAAACTCCTTTGTGTTAGAAGCGTCATTAACCTTCTATCTGCATATCTGCCAAGAGTAATTTTGTACGAAGGTAGACACCTGTGAAGCCCATATTAGATGCTCTTGAGTTTTGGCCACTGTTGGACCACTACTGCAAAGCATGGGATGCAATACCGTCACACCGGCAAACTCTTCATGTAAAACTTTCTACAAAAACTACCGCTGGAAAACTCACATGAGTGCATTGGTGCAAGCTTCTTGCAAGGGAGCCAGCAGGCGTGATGGCTCCATATTACATAAGGAGCACTGAGGCCTACATACACTCACTTTGCCATTATTGTTACATTTAAGAAAGCCTCACATTTCATGACGAAATTTGACAGCTTTTTTTTTTTTTTGCATGTCCCCAGTGTGTGCCCGGGCTTCTGGGCCACATGTTCCTCACTACTGGTCGCACAATTCCAGCTCACGTATGCGGGCATGATTAGCCCGGGAGGACTGTTGCCATGCAGGCACCGACTGGTTCAGAAAATTCTCAAATCATAGCAGCCTAAACTTAAAACACAACGGTCAAAAGCAATAAAACAAAAGTCTGATCTTTAGAACGAAAGCCTGTTTCCGGTGTGTATTGAATTTAATGCTAATGTTGATTATGTTTCCGGATTATTTTATCTTTAGAAGACACAAAGTCTATAACACAAATTACTCAAGGAAAAAAAATTTGTTACGTCAGAATTGTTGCACTTTGTATTCAAATTAAAAGTTATGTCGTCAAATAATAACAATAAATCCTTCATCATTTTTTTTTAACCCCCAGGCGGCGCTGTTGTGTTAAGTCGCTGGTTATTTCTGTCCTAGATTCTTTTATGAGACTTTATTTGATTGACGAAAATTTTTACAAATGTTGTTTTTTCCTGCGTGACTGTTCCGTCCAAAACCTGTTCCATCGTTTCTTCTATGCAGCTATAATCCTAGACTGTGTCTAGCTTACGCTTCTCAATTACTGGTTCTCAAAGTTGCAGGAGAAGACCCGTGACTCTTAAAGGGTTCGCAAAGAGACTCCATTCTATTTTTTTGAATGTGTAGCAAATAACGAAAGTTAGGGTAACAAAGTTACCCTAACAAAGTTAGGGTAATTAATGTTTCTTCTGTCTTTATTTCTTTCTATTTTCCGAGTCCTTATTTTCGTCTTAACCTTTTTTCCGTGTGCTCAGCTTCCTATTTCTTTCTTTCTGTCTTCTGAGTACCACCTCAGGTTTTTCTTGTTCTTTGTTTATACATTCGCCATAACTACCCCCCCCCCCTTCCCCCCCCCCCCTTTTGAATTGAGTGACTGCGACACCAGCTGCTTCTATTTAAAGCTCGTATCACTGTAATTTATTTTTTTAAAATGTATTTTACTCAGTTCTCTCTTTCTTTCTTTTATAATTTCGTTTGTTTGTCCCTACCAAAGACCTTGTATCCGCAATGTGCTTGTCATTGTCTCCTAGTAAGAAGCATTATCTATTATCGTTTACTCCGCCGTTGAATCCATAAAATCCAATCCATGATTGTTCATTTTTCTGTTGTATTATAGAAGGCATGATAATTCAACTTTCGACTATTCTTGTGTACGTTTGCTTTTGGACGATGCTTGAAATACGGGAACGTCTAAAAGAAATGGTACCTATAAAACTTTCTAGGGCGTGCAAGTCTATATTCCGTATTTGAGAGTTGTAACGGATACTAGAGTAGAGATAGTGATAGCATTTTTATGTTGGAGTGCTGAGTTGTCCGATTTCCTTATGACGTCTCATTGATGGACCTGGTTTGAATGTCACTAGTGATTACTACTTCTTTTTCTTATCTATTACTTAGTGTAGATTGTCTGTCTGTCCATCCGTCAGTCCGTCTGCCTGTCTGTCTGTCTGCCTGTCTGAATTTTGTCTGTCTTTCATTCTTTATTACTTTGTTTCAAAGTACTTTAAATTTGCTAATACTTAATTCTTGGTATAGCTCAACATAGGATTACCAAATAACTTGTTTATCCATTCCTTTATTTTAGCTTATATATATTCTATTAGCGGTCACCAACGTTTGGAAAGTAGGGCCGCCGAATCAGCTGTCTTTCTAACTGGTCCCTATCTGCGCAAACAAATTGAGGAACACTGATATGATCACAACAGTTACTACTACCAGCTGAATACGTCCAATTGCTTTAGCGTTTAAGAGTTAACGTGTTACCAAGTTCAGTTTCCACGAGTTAAGAAGTTAAACTGGGCCTAAGTCGCGGCTGTTCTATTTAACCAATGAACTGTGATTAGCAAATTCCTTCTTGTATTCTTAGGTCACTTCACTGAACCGTGTCCTTCATGGCTCCTCAAGGGAAACGGACTCAACGCCCTGTAATATTTCCACTTTATTATTGTTCTCGACTCGTCTACAGAGTAATTGAAAAGTCACTCTTTTTTTTAAAATGTTTATTTCGTCACTCGTATCCAACAGATTTACATGAAACAAACGTCACAGTAAAGTAGTTTAGTTGTTATTTTGTTACATAAGATGTTAAGTCACATTAATTCTACAGCTCAATGTTAGACCCACCCTGTTTGACACTGTCACGGGATTTATTCCCTTTGCTCTTCAGTGATGGTCCAACAATGGCCAAAACCTGGAATATCTAATGAGCGACTTCAAAGGTATCTACCTTCGCTCAAGATTACTCCTGGCAGAGTTGTAGATAAAAGGATGATGATGCTTCTATCTTGATGGAGATTTTATAAGATAATTCAGAAATCAAGAACAATGCTGAATTGGACCGAGCAATTGTTGACTTTTTATCTGCCCGCTGCCTTTTATGAAGAATTATTATGTATTTTAGCTCGTTCAAGCCCCCAACTGATTTAACTCAGGAAAATATTACTTAAATTGATCTGTCATCTGTATTTAAAATGACTGAGACAAACGGGTGCAGTTCACTCAAAATAACTAAATCATCTATAAATTTGTATATTTACAGGTACAAAAATTTAATAGTCAATTATCGTTAACAATTGTAAAATACATAAGGGTGGGTGAATTTAGATAAAGTCTTTTAAAATTTCTCCACAGGTGGTGGTCTGATATGACATAATTCTTTCTAGTTTGAAAATAGTCTTCAACTGGCAGCTTTGAATGGGTACTTAGCTGCCAGTAAAATGTCGGTTGGTTTCTGCTCCAGCTGATGCTTGTTCTTTGCAGGTTATGGACTGGTTCACTCTCGTCGCTGGTCAAGTCTGGTGGTTGCAACACGTTCCTCGTATTATCGTGGAGTAATTGTAAATATAGTCCAGCGTCTGTTTTTTTTCCTCTAACCAGCGGCACTCGAGCTTTCCAGCCCATTTGGCCCAATGACATGTCATTGCGAGGCTAAAGGAGGTGGGCGTCAGTGGACTTTCCTTCCAACCCGGTCAGGAGCTTCGCTCCTTCCCATCCACAGGGGGTTATGTACAGGAGCCGTTCAGATTATTTAGTCAAATTCCTGGTCGTAAACATTCCTTCAAACGCTGAAGCCCAGGCTTGAACATTGAAAACCTGGTCGCCAGTACAACGTTGTAGCCATTAAACCAGCGAGGCTCCCTCCAGCGTCTGTTAAGACCCGTCTGCTGTAGGTTGACTGCAAGGCCACGTATACCACTCACTTGTTCCACATATAGCACCACCAATTGGTACCAATACCGACTAGTATCATGAAATAAAAGAGAAACAAATACCCCATAAGTATTGGGTTTCCTGACACAAAATCAGGTTAATAAAATAAGTATGTTCAACAGTTCTATTATCATAAACTCCCTGCTCCATTTGTAACTTGGGACTACCTCTGCTTTTGGGTTCTCTATGAAAAACCCGCTTAAAGCAGTCACCAGCTCTTGCAGTGGTGGTTATTGAAATCATCATTTTATATGCTGAGATTGCCAGCCTCATTTGACGTGGACATCCACTAGCAATTTTCACATGTTAATAGTGTAAAATATAGAGTTATTAATCGCACAACTTACCCCAAAATCTGTTTTGGGAATACCGACTTCCCTTACTCAGAGAAATAGTTAAAGCAACTTGTTTGAGATGCCTCTTACACGTGGTCTGTGGTATTACTTTACAGTAGACTCCCACTATGACTTAGTGTTCAGGTTCCTAAGATTTCGGGCTTTCCGTATTAATGAAAGTGGAGTTTTCCTGGGATACAAGTCCATAAGATGCTCAAACACGTTGTCTGGTCCTTTAAAGTGAAATCCTGATCCTATTCCTTACTCTGTCATCCTGACAGTGCGGAAAACTCACAAGGCGCTAAATTGTAAGGTAACATTCGGCCCACATCCAGATTGCTACTATATGACAAGGCTCCAATCAGAAATGTTTTATTTTTACATTTAAAATGCCAGCCAGTAGCATGCAAGAGGCATATATTTCCCCTTCTCTCAAGAAAAATTCCTACATAACAAACGCACAAATAAATGTGTTGTTTGCAATCCCTATATATGGTATCCAGCTTCCGTCTATTATCGATCATGTTTACACTCACGACTTCCAAGTGTCTCCCCAGATTGATATTATGTGTAATTATTATCACAGGTAGTGATTGCATCGACACTCCTAGTCGATTGTATTAATACTGAAGCGACAAGCCCCGATTGACCAATCTGTCCGGAAGTGGGTTGCGCAATCGTAAAAAAATAATTCACGCTTAAAGTCAATCTGGTGCAATCACTTAAGCAATTACAATTAATCCTTAAGGATGGTCAATGACGCCTTGACCTGACACGAATCGAAGTGTGAATATGTTAACAGTTACTGGGGCACAGGTTTCTGTGCTCCAAAAATGAGAAATAAATAGATAATGAGAGAGAGAGAGAGAGAGAGAGAGAGAGAGAGAGAGAGAGAGAGAGAGAGAGAGAGAGAGAGAGAGAGAGAGAGAGAGAGAGAGAGAGAGAGAACGATGCTTATGTAACAAACACATAGCGGGCAGCAATTTGCGCTCTCCCTTGTAACAGTAATTTAGTGGCCATCTTAGACTTTATTGTTATTTTGTTTTCTGTTTCCGGAAATACAAACATAAAAATGATTGGTCAAATTCAAATAGCAGTTATTGCATCTTGTTTCATTTATAGGGAGGTCCTCGGTTATATATTGTAGTTATGTTCCTAACACGTTTTTTGTTTTATTTTGGTTTGGTTTTAAGGACCTTCTTCATTGCACACGGACAACTCCGTCAGTGCTCCGATCTTCTCCCTTAGATCACACAAGGGGGATCTCAGCACAGTGCACGAACTCCGTAGTATCTGCGAGAATCCCGGTGTGTGTAAATAGGAATCACACATTCTATACATATTGTTGTGGTGAGTAGGTTTTTTTTTTTCCCAAGCAGCGGCCTTATTGTCTACTTCTAATGATTTCCAAATGTAGTGGGGTTTTTAATGTGCACACAGGACCCCCTATTTTTTCGCCCTTATCCGAGAAGGCTAGCCATCAGATCTCTTTACCCAGGACACCAGGGTGGAGTGTGATATCATTAGGACCACTTGCTTTGAAAAAAAAAAAATTCCATACATGATACTCCCTCTCCTGGGAATGGAAACCGACACCTTTAGAATTCGAGGCGGACGTCATACCCCTCCTAGCCACTCCGACCGCTTGTTCCTTTGAAAAACAAAACAAAAACAAAACATGTACAACTTATAACAAAACAACGTATATCGGACATCGTTTTCCCTTTGAACTATTATGTGGGAGATACGTTCCAGACTAACTAATAAATTAGAATTTATATGGAAGTGTAAAGTCATATGAATAGGAAATACTTATTTTATTGTGCATTAAACTGTAATACGGTATCATTTATTGTATATCAAATTGATACAATTGAGGATATACACATTTAGAAATAGAGAGCAGCTTATCAATCATCATGTAGTTTCTTGCAGTCTCTGAGAAAACAAAGACATAATAGTACTAATGTTCTCTTAGTTATATCGTAATGGTATCGAATATGAGGCTGTGTATATGGCTGCGAATCCCATCATGTAACGCAAAGTGCTACATTAAAAAAAATAAAAAATTTTGCCTCGTATTGGCGAGGCGCGTCCCGTTCAACCTAGTTGGTTATATTAGGGCGCATGTCCAAACATAAATGACCTTTAGGCCTGATAACTTTATTATCTTTTTAGATTAAACTGCTACATACATTGCCGCTGTAAGCGCACATACATGTTTTAAGGCTAGCGGCAGTGGTTGCTCCATTCTCCACAGGGAGCGATAAAGGAAATACGCGAATGAACGAATTATTGTTCTTGTTCTACTCGTGTGCGATGCCTGTACTTGAATGTTCTGTTTGTTTCTACTTTTGTTTGTAGTAAATTAATAGGATTGTATTATCTACAAGACCCGTCACGTGCCAGTATACAATACTTGACTTTCTCACATTCTTAATTTGTGTTAGGTTATCCGCTCATTGCCGTGGTTGTTTGATTAATTTGTTTTTTTAAATCGTTTTTTTTTTCTTTTCCTCTCCACTAGACACTAACTCCACGAACTCACTACCTGTATGTGCCTGTGGCAAGTCCGTATGAATACATGAATTAGGTCACCATGGCAGATTAAAGTTCCATCTTCCGCAGTAAAAAGACAAAGAAAGCACACAGACACAGATTTTATTTTTAAATGCCTTAACATTATGACAGTTCCTCTCCTTTGTGAACATGTTAGTCAATGAATTATTTATTCTCTCATTTACTTTTTTTCCTTGGGTGTGTCACATATGGAAATAGTGCAGCAGTGACCGTCCACTTCCCCCCCCACTCCCCATCTAGGGTTATTTTTTTTTTTTGCTACACGAACGCCTGATTCACTATCGCAATTAACACGTAAGCCGTCTGGCAATTAAGCACGGTGGAACAGAGCGAAGTGCGCTGCACGGCGTAATCGTTCTTTGATCAGGGAAACACGCGGGCAGAGGCCAGGCGTTAACAGTTTCTTTGAAGAATCAAGGGCGATAAGTCTGAGATGTACCTTGGATTGTTACATTTTCAGGGGAATTAACTTACGTAGCTGATATGCGGCAGGCGGGGAGAATGAAAGACAAGCCAGGGGTTGTCGGTCGGCAGAGGTGAAGAAAAAACCTTTCATCCAGGAATCGAACCGTAGATGTGCCCGGCCCTGGCCGTAGGTGTGACTTTCGCATTAAGGAGCGAAATAACGGAATCTATGGATATATACCCGTCTCCCCAAAAGTCATTATCAGTTGCTCAGAGAATTTTCTGAAATAACTAGCTCGATATCCTAAGAGTTTTTCGTACAAAGGGAATGCTTAGATTCGTGGAGTTGTTTCCATCTTTCTCTGTTTGCGGTAATTTATATACTAGCCGTTAAGTGATTTAGTGTGTTAAAAGTTTTTCATTATATTTCACTGGGATTTTCTGTGTTAAATTGAATAGCGTATTAAATAACATATAGCTAAATTTATCCAGCTGCAAAGTAAATTTAATTACTCGCTATTCCCCAGAAAGAGATGCTTTAATTGACTAGTACATACATTAAATAACTGGCTACTGACGGTATATATTATTTACTTATATCCATTTTGTGTAATTTTATAAATGACTAGTGTTCATATCACGCGTTAAAAGCGATAGGATAAGCTAGACATTTGTGATTTATAATCTAATTTAATAACTTAGGGGTTAAAGAGGTCTTACCTTAACACATGTTAGATATAATATTGATATTATGGTTAAATGTTTATATTTCTATCCTAAAATCTAGGCTGATCAAAAACCAAGCGAACTAGCGGTCTTATGGTCATATGAAATTACGGTCATATGAACTTATGTCTTATGAACTATGGTCGTATGGTCCATTGGTCTTATAAGTGAATAAGCAGCCAGAAACTTTATAATATGGTTGAGTCTTCAGGCTATGACCTGTGCGGGTCATTTTCTTCATTTTTATGAGAGAGACCAAACTAGAACAGTAATTGTAAATGTTAACTGGACCAGAACTATACCAGATTTTACCTATATAAATCTCATCAGCCAGCTGTGGCAAAATATATTGTCAGCAACATTTGTGTAATTTAACATAGTGTCTCAGTAACCAGAGGCTAGACAACACAGGAAATATATATGTATTATTCCTCCTATGTCGGCAATCACCACGTATGATCCTTACTCTAACCAACTGAAGGCAGAGATACAGTATTTATCCAGGAAAAACAAGTAAATCACTAACTCCAGCGACTACCGTGAAATTTGCTGTCAGCAACTACGGCTAGTCTGGGGCTGGATTTGGCAAAAATTAATATGACACTGAATAGTCTTATTACTTATTAGTGTTTATTTCCACGGAATGCCTGCAACAACTATTGGTAAGCGAATATGAATGTGGCCACAGTATGAAGGATTGAAAGAACTGTAAGGGAGTAACATAATTTTTCTGTTGTTACCACTATCATACAAATCTTTTCTTTTTTGTTCTCAATAACCTGAGTATGTACGGGATAGATTAATTAGGGACTTGTCCTTTGTTTTCTTTACGGACTATTCCATACACTTATTGTTAACTTTTGATCTTTTGGGTTAATTAACCTCTGTTGGGATCTTCTTTTCTTTTCCTTTACCAGAGGGGAGAGCCTATTTGATTATTTTTTTCATTTTGTCTGTAACCCATGATCTATTGATGTATATGATTTATGTTGTAAAGTTCTAGTGATAAATAAACTTAATAAACCTTACGTTATCGTGTTGGTCAACCCCTACCCTATCTGTTATCTATAGTTGTTTTCACGTTTGTGCGTATTTGTCACAGAATTGTGTGCATGTGGGTGCAGTGTAACTTGTATTTTGTACAAAAAGAGAAAGTGCGTCTGATTTAAATATAGTCGTACAGATAGGCTGGATTAGAGAAATTACTCAATCCAGAGACTGTCCTTTCTCTTACCTATCACCTCGTGAGGAAAAAAACAAACTATTTCTTACACCTTACTCTCACATAGTTATCACTATCACCTTTGCTCAGATAGGACTATAAACACCTATTCTTTCATTCATAACCCTCCACTCCCAAAGGAGCATAGGCCTTCAACAAACACATGCCAAGTCCTCTTGTCACGTGCCATCATCTCAAGTTCTTTCCACGTTCTCCTTATCATTTTCACCTCTGTTTCCAGCTCTCTTCTCCATGTGCTTCTTGATCTGCCTCTGCTTCTCTTGCCATGGGGATTCCAGAACAAGGACTGCCTTGTAATGCTATCAACAGGTTTCCTCAGTGTATGTCCTATCCATCGCCATCGTCTTCTTCTCATCTCTTGTTCCACTGGCACTTGTCTAGTTCTTGTCATCAGTTCCACGTTGGTAACCTTGTCATACCATTTTAATCCCTCTATTCTAAGCAAGCACCCATTTATGAAAGTCTGTAGCTTTTTGGTTGTTGTCTTTGTTGTTCTCCATGTCTCAGAGCCATACGACTGACTTCACATTTGAGTTGAAGATTCTTATTTTCGTGTTGGATCCGATTTCTCTTGATCTCCATATATTTCCCAATGCAATGAAAGCTCCTCTTGCTTTTTGTATTCTTATTTTGATATCACTGTCTGTCCCTCCAACTTTGTCTATATTGCTGCCAAGATATGTGTACGATTCTACATCTTGTATTGGTGCTTCTTCAAGTTTAACCTTGTTATCATTACCTGCATTTATTTCCATTATCTTTGTCTTTTCTCTGTGTATTTTCAGACCCAATTGCTGTGACCTCTCATCGAGTGTTTTCAATTTGTCCTGCATCTGATTACGGTTATGGGACAGAAGAGCTAAGTCATCAGCAAAATCCAGATCATCCAACTGCTTAGTCAGAGTCCACTGGATTCCATTTCTGTTGTGTGTTGTCGATTTTCTCGTAACCCAGTCTATTGCCAGCAAGAAAAGAAATGGAGACAAGAGACATCCCTGTCGCACTCCTGTTCCCATCCCAAACGGTTCTGCAAGCTGTCCCTCATGAAGAACTCTGCATGTCATGTCTTCACATGTCCCCTCCATCAAACACCTATTACCTATCTGATAAAAATCTACGACAGGGTGAATGCGTTCATTCATTGCACAACACTTTTTTTTAGAGCAATCTGATTCACGGGTTAATCTCACATATTCATTCACTCACTCGCTCCATCATTCAACTCACCCGCTAGCCCAGCAACCAACCAGCCAATCAACCAAACAACGAACCAAGCAACCAACAAATCAACCAAACAACTAACCAAGCAACTAACCAATCAACCAAACAACGAACCAAACAACTAGCCAGCCAGAAGGTATTCCCTTTGCGTAAGAGAGTGAAGCGTTAGAAACATCACTGTACTAGTTTCTGGGATACTGGGCTGACCTTCCTCGCTGCCCGTGCCTTCCTTAACTCAATAGCCGTCAGCTACCCATTTACAGCTGGGCAGACTGGAGTGTGACACTAACAGGTTTCGAACGCGGTACCCGGTAATTATGCCGCGATTGATAAGCGCTCTAACTACTCTACCAGTCGAACAGTACTAAGCTAGACTTAATCCGTTCTTCTTTTTTCTCATGCGTGCTGTATGGCCAGTCTTTCTCCATATCCTTCGCAGTACAAGAAGCTAAGACCTTACTGGCACATAACCTATTTAAGGTGCTTTATGGTTTCATTGTGGACTGGGTGCATTTTCTTTGATATCGGCATTAAAATTATTTTTTTCGCCATCACCATCATCATCAACATCATCATTCATCATCATCATTATCAGCATCATCATCATCAGTATCATCATGATGATGAATCATCAACATTTCCATATTTGTTTCTTATAGACTATAGAGCACTGGGCCACCACTACATTGCAGCTGCCCCCCCCCTCCCCTTTTGCAGGTAGCGTGCATCAAAACATTCATGTTCTCTTGCAGAAGTAGTTTCTGAAGTAGCTTATAGGATAATGTTGCCAGCCTCGTACACAACCTCACTGTAACCGTTTCATACGACATGCTTGAGAGCAGTAGTCCTGTTCTGTCATTGCCCCCCCCCCTCCCCAGAACTACCAGGGGGCCAGCCTTCACCAAAGAGCTGTGCTTAAATGCTGACCAAGGGCAGTAAACAAGTAGGGAAAGCACTAGAGGCCACAGAGATGTGGTTTTACAGAAAAATGTTAAAAATACCAGAGTAATGAGGATGTCCTGAAAGAGGCCAATGCGCAAAGGAAGCTTGTTTCTCAAGTTAGAAAGAAGCCATCCACTTTCTTTGACATGTTATGAGAAGAGGAAAGCTGAAATATATCGTAACAACAGGTAAAATTACAGAAAAAAGAGATAGAGGAAGACAAAGAGAACAAATACTGGATAGTTTGACATCATGACATCGAAGGAGGAATTTAAGAAATCAAGTACTACGGCTGATAAGATCCAGGCCGTGTAAACTTTCTATCTTCACTGACCTTCTACGAGGAGTAAGAATTTTGGCCACTTTTGGTTCATCACTGCAGAGAAAAGCAAACTAAATCCTGTGACATCTGCGTTTACGAATTTGTTTACTGAAATTTATTTTTAATCTATCTCCCCATTAGATTACATGATTACTTCCGCTCGTCTGATGATTGAGTCTGAGAGTGGTAAAACAGATGGTGATCTAAGAGATAACGTGAGGAGCGACATGCAAATATACGGCCCAACCTTAAGGTTGTACAGAAAACTTGGAAAATTGGAGCAGGACATACCACGTAATGATTTTCGGTAGGTCTATTAACAATCTTAAGTAAGATGTCTTGTTGTAATAAACAGTGGGTGCAAGCTTGGAGAAGATTTATCACATTTAATATTTAGGGCAGATCGTCTGATGTAAATGTTTCGGGTAAATGTAACGCTTAAGTGGCATCACCTCATATCTTCTTCTTTGATCCTTAGCCACCGGCTGTAAAAGCAGTCAGTGACTATCACGCCTGGAGGCGTCTTCTAGGGCAGCAACAAACTGCTTCCACTTTGGTTGGCAGCCATCCTTCGTGCAGTGCCCAAGCTGTGGTTCATTCTTTGCATCTCGGCCTCTACAGTTCTTCGACAACTTGTTTTTGGTCGGCCTCTCTTTCGCTTTTCTTCAGGGGTCCATAGCATATCTGTTCTTGTGATGGCATCGAGGCCTCTTCTGAGGATGTGGCCAACACAACTCCATCGCCTGCCAGCTATGATGGTGTGCAAGTCACCTTGGTTGCCCCGAGAAAGCAGTTCTTGTTTGGTGATGGTATTCGGCAAAAGATTCGGAGCATTTTTCTTAGGCAGATTGTGTGGAAAGAGGACAATTTTGACATTTCCTGCTCTGTTACTCTCCGTCTGTGGCCTAATAGATATGAACGCAGTTTCATAATCCAGATATACCAGGTTCGAAACCTGCTGCAGGCGGTTTGGTAGCAGATCGCTTTGTGTGGATTTTTAACAATGGTATAAGCGCCGTACCGTTCAGAAAGCAATGGCAAACTACTGAATGAAAAAAATTGCCTAGAAAAATCACAAACAGCCAATAAAAGCTGGAGTTGATTGCCACGTCCTGTAAAGGATAAGCAACTAACTACTCTCCGTCATTCCGCCCCACAGAGAAGAACAGAAAGTACAAAGAGGACACAGATATAATTTGTGCATTTGTTATTACTAAAATACACATATTTGACATTGTCATTAAATTTCACCTACTTTGATTTGGTCTTCATTATTTAGAGAAGTTTGGGATTGAAGAATGTTATTTACACCTGGATGAGGTTATACGACTCATCCCCACTATATCACGTGCCAAAATAACATCAAACATAATTTGCTCTCGGGTCTATGATTTTTGAGTTGAAACAGTCGTCCATGAACACATATATAAAAACAACCCGACTGTTACAATTATTTTATATTTGCATTTTAGATGTATGAATTGCTTATAGATGTACAGGTGCATAGAGGGTTGGCAACCTCATCATTTAAAATAACTTGCAATATAAACAACCACTGCAAGAGCTGGTGACTGCTTCGGGCGGATTTCCTTACAAGGCACCAATAGCAGTGGTAGCCCCTGGATCCATAGGGAGCAGAAAGCAATGGTGATCACATAATGATAAATGTACATATTTTTATGCCAACCTTTCTTAATTAAGAGTTGTTGTGTCTTTGTGTGTGTGTGTATATATATATATATATATATATATATATATATATATATATATTATATATATATATATATATATATATGTCGCAAGTAGGTATAAATTGCGAATAGATTTTGTATGAGTTCAGATAGATTATGAATGTGTAATGTAAAAGTAGATAAGAATAGAGTCACTAATGACAATTATGGGAAGAGATCTGACTTCTGGAGAGTAAGAAGACTATTTCTCCAGCCTATCGCGACTATGGTTATGTGTCAGTCTCTTGCCGTTCTCTCTGAACAAATAGAATAATTCTAAAAGGTACTGATTTCTATTAGGTGCTGTTAATTATCGCACTTTTTTTTCTTCTTTCTTTATTTTTTCTGCTAAGTAGCAGATATCTGATTTTATCAAATCGCCCTGTAGGTGATAAATGTCACACTGGCAAGGAGTGCTGCTTAGATTTGTGGTTATAGGCGCGGCCGACTAAAACTTACATTGGTCTGCGATATCAGCTTAATTCACTGATAAGACCCGAGGTTTGCGCACTCATACGACAGAAAACAGATTACTGTCAGTGTGTCATATGTGGGCAGACAAATGTGATGTAATTGCTTCCGGTCCTTGGTTAAAAAAAGTAATCATGGATTTATTACATTTTAGACAATATGAGTCTATAAATGTGTGTGTGAGAGTGTATACAAGGCAACAGATGTCCATATATGGTAATACGTGACCTTTGCAGGCACGCACATTATTTCACGTGGGACTATTTTGAAATATCACAGCCTATCCTGCATGATTTGAAATGATTGGATCTTTCTGATTAGATTCATAACATCACTGGAGGGAATATAGGCTGACAATTTCACAGTTTTATTTCTCTGTGATTTGCACGCTCGCCAAGACATCAGACCTTCGCCAGAGGAAGAACTAGATTCATAATTCCTAATTGTTATCCGGACCTTTTATTGGAGAACCAGATAAGACTTATAAAGCACAGGAAATCTATTTCAAATTTTAATAAGGAACAACCGGGACTAGGAAATTAAAGAAACACGGAGTCAGAAGGGGCTATCTATGTTAAAATTAAAAGAAATCCCAGACACGTGTTGTAAGAGAACGATTCGTCTCTTTTATTCATCTGTGCGACAAGTCTGTAGCCAGGATTGGTGTAAGTTGTGATTTACATTTCTTATTACTAACATGGGAACTAACATATATATGTATATATTACCATGTGAATTTTATTGTGTGAAACTCGCTATTGGATGTCAAAATCAATTGAGGCTGGCAACCTCAGCGTATAGAATGATGATTCATGAACCACCACTGCACGGGATGGTGATTGCTTTATTGATAAAAGCATAAAGTAGTTTCAGGTTCCCTATGGAGCAGGGAGGGAAAGATGAAAGAAATGATGTACATTCTAAGCATAAGACTTACATTTTCAAACCCGTGTAAATGTCCCTATAAACATATTCACGGGTAAGGTTTCACGCTTTAAACCAGTGTAAATGTCCATGGGAAAATATTCATTTTAATTAATAGAAGTTTCAAACTTTTCCACAAGTGTAAATGTAAATGAAACATGAATGAATTTATATTGTGAACACTTTTCAAACAGTGGAGATGTAAATGTAAAACATATTATATCTGTACGTTTAACCTTTTTCATTTAAATGCAATGTAAAGCTAAAGCTATTCAGTTTAAATTATCCCGAGGTTTTATCCCGAGGGATTAAATTTAATTCTCATCGAGGGTAAACTCTGAGTTAAGTGGGATGGTGAAATAGAAGAGGGGGGACACATAACTGTGTCGGAGAACGCCATACTCAGAACAGCGTTTTTTTCTATTCTTCTATCACAGTTATTGGTGGTACCAGAACGTACTATTTCCGGAACAAGATTGGATCAGTGGCCTACGCTTTAAGACACTGTGTAGACTTTCCTTGAAGTTTCTGGGAGACGAGCTACACCCGACAACCTTGACCAGAGACGAGTGATCAGTATGAAAAGACAGAACCGTCATTGGTAGCTAAGTTCAAATATGTGCTGCCATCTGAACTTTCTTACCCTCTTTGCAATCCCCAAATACGAGGATGATAGCTTTTCTTTATTCATAACTATTCAAATTATTTTCTAACTGTTAAAACTAAAGTGATGATTAAATTTTGTTATTTGTAATGTTACAAATTTAACTTCGATTTGATCATTTTAAAGTTACTGCATGTTTGTCTCAGTCAATTACTACACACATTCTAAACAGAGCTGTACTTGAATGAGAGAATTCCACTGAGTAAATCAGGGGTCTGCCATCAATGGTACCTATACCTTGTAGCGGTATGGCAGCTTGTGTACCCTGACAATCCCCAGAGCTATGTCAGTGGGAGATTTACTCCTGGTAGGTTCAACCAAGCTGGACTGGTCTGCGTGGGTAGGGGTCAGACAAAAGCTGGTACTCTGGTCCTCCAGGTTGGGGGTTTTAGCACAGGGCCGACACCCCTGTCTATGTAAAAAAATCGCACGTTACGGAAACAACAATAAATGGAAAAACTTTGCTGCGGGACGGACATCCGGAGTCTCAGGCTCGTATGACTGACAGTGGTAAAAGCCGAAAGGAAGCCACTAGCATGAAAACGGATGCCCCGACCGCAAAACACGAAACCAGAATTGGTTTTTGGAACGTCAGAACTATGAATGAGGCAGGAAAGCTGAGACAAATCACAGCAGAGATAAGGAACTACAAGATACATATCCTGGGAATAAGCGAGAGCAGATGGACAGGTAGGGGGAGAATAAAAACAGCTACAGGGGAAACAGTACTTTATTCTGGCAGAGAGGATGGTCAGCACAACGAAGGTGTAGCCATTAACCTGAAGAAAGGAATGGAAAGGTCTTTACTGGAATGGAAACCCATCAACAACAGACTGATAAGAGCAAGACTAAGAGGGAGGTTCACCAACACCACAATTATACAATGCTATCTACCAACAAACGACAGCGATGAAGAGATCAAGGACAAGTTCTATCAACAGGTACAAAAAGAAATGGAAACTACACCCAGGTACGATCTCATTATAGTTTTTTTTTTTTGTTTTTTTTCGTACGCCTGCTAATACTCGAGGCGAAATCTCAGGTTATTATTAATGTCTAACCTGACATTGATTTTACGTGAGTATCCCTTTTTTTCTTGTACAGAGACAGGTGTCCCTCGCCATTCAGGCAGATACTCGCCGATTTCGGAGGTACCCATTAGAGCTGGGTCGGCTCAGGAGCCGCCAATCCCTGGTCGACGACACTCCTTCAAATGCCTCCGCCAGGTCTCGAGTTAATCCAGTCCAAATCCCGGTCGACGAAAAATCCTCAAATGCCGTCGCCCGGGTTTGATCCTGCATCACCCGGTCGCCAGAGCGGTGTGGTAACCACTACGCTAGCGCGGCTCCCTCTCATTATAGTAATGGGAGACATAAATGCGAAAGTGGGAGCACACAATAATTATAACGAAAGAGTAATGGGGAAATGCGGTAGTGGAACAGCAAATGAGAATGGAGACAAATTAATAAGCTTCTGCAGTATTAACAACCTGGTCATTGGAGGAACACTTTTTCCACACAAGGAAGTGCACAAGTTAACATGGGAATCACCAAACGGACGAGACAGAAACCAGATAGATCACATAATGATCAATGGCAGATGGAGACATGTACTACAAGATGTGAAAGTAAGAAGAGGCGCAGATGTGGGAAGTGATCATCATCTAGTAGTAGCAAGACTGAAAGTGAAACTCAGAGCTGCTGGACCAGTTGCAGTCAAACAGAAAAGATACAACATAACGAAACTGAAGGATCCCCTCACCAGAAAAGCTTTCGTGGTCGACGTAAAGAGAAGATATGAGATTATCAAAAGCCAGGAAAGAACAGAGACCGATGATGTTGACCAGAGATTCAACACCATCTCAACAACATACAAGGAAAGCAGCAAGTCATGCTTGGGATTCCAGGAAAAAAAAAAAAAGAGCCAAGACTGGATAACACCAGATACGCTAAACACCATAGCGAAGAGAAAGGAAATGAAAAGAAAGAAAACAGAAGCTAAGTCTCCCAGGTTAAAGGCAATATATAGTGAACAGTACAGCCAGCTGGACAAGGAAGTTAAACGTCAAACCCGTGCTAACAAAAGGACATTTCTGGATGACCTTGCAAGACAGGCAGAAGAGGCAGCACTGAGAAATGAACAAAGGACAGTATACAAAATAACTAAAATCATCAGTGGAAAACGAGGTGCAAACAATATTACATTAGTAAGAGATAAGCAAGGAAATCTCATCACAACAGTAGAGGGATAGGAAACAAGATGGGCAGAGCATTTCAGAGAAACTCTGAATAAGGAACCACCAGAGACACAATTGAATGTTCCTGAGGCTGAAAATGATCTAGATGTTAATACAGACATTCCACGAAAAGAAGAAATCATCACAGCAATCAAAAGGTTAAAGAATGGAAAAGCTCCTGGTCATGATAACTTAAATGCAGAGCTATTTAAGACAGACCCAGAGCTAGCAGCAGAACTATTAGAACCACTATTTGCACAAGTCTGGAAAACAGGGACAACACCAACAGAGTGGAGAAAAGGAATAATTGTCAAATTGCACAAGAAGGGAGATCTTGCAGACTGCAATAATTGAAGAGGAATAACTCTTCTCTCAGTTCCCAGCAAAATACTAGGCAGGATAATTATACAGAGAATCTCAAAAGCAGTAGACCACAAACTGAGGAAAGAACAAGCAGGATTTAGAAAGAACAGAAGATGTGTAGATCATATATTTACCCTCAGGAACATTATAGAGCAGTGCTCAGAATGGCAAAGACAGTTGTACATTAATTTCGTTGTTTTTGAAAAGGTTTTTGACAGTATACATAGGGACAGTTTATGGAAAATACTGAGGGCTTATGGAATTCCAAGCTGCATAGTGTCAATCATAAAAAGCCTTTATGCCAACTTTACGTGCAGCATTGGGCAGAGCAACCTAACCTTTGAAGTGAAGACAGGAGTACGACAGGGATGCCCTTTATCAACCACTCTATTTTTAACAGTCATAGACTGGGTGATGCGCCAGACAACAGAGGGCAATCCAAGAGGACTAAGATGGACTACATTTTCTACATTGGAAGATCTGGAATATGCAGATGACATTGCACTGCTAGCACATTCACATCAACACATCCAGGAAAAAACGGATAGGCTTAATAAGTATAGCCAGCAGGTGGGCTTGAACATCAACCTAAAGAAGACAGAGCTAATGACGCTCAATGTGAGCAACCCTGAGCCCATATCAGTAAGGAATCAGCAACTGGAACAGACAGATGCCTTCACATACCTAGGATGCATAGTAACGCCAGACGGCGGAGCAAGCAAAGACATCACAACAGAATGAACAAAGCAAGAATAGCCTTTTTTAGTCTAAACAACATCTGGAAGTCCTCTCAGTACAGCACAAGCACAAAATTAGGATTATATCAGAGCTGTGTGCTTTCTGTGCTTCGCTATGGCGCGGAGAGCTGGATAGTTACAGAGAAGGAAATTTCGAAATTGTCCTCTTTTCACACAACATGACTAAGAAAAATTCTCCGAATCTTTTGGCCGAATATCATCACCAACCAAGATCTGCTTACTCGGAGCAATCAAGAGGACATGCACACCATCATAGCTGGCAGACGCTGGAGCTGGGTGTGATGGACGAACTCGGCTGACCATGAACTTTGTTGTAATTCTTGTAAAACGGGATTTCTTTCACGTGGATTCATTAGCTATGCAACTGTTCCACACAGAGGGCAAACACGTTTGCTGATTGATGTGCGGAAAGTTTACCTATCGGTCATTCTGGTCATCGCATTGATTTAAGGAGAGATTAAATCACGCCCACTAACATCTCTTGAACAATCATAGGCAGTTATTTTCATTAACTTGGCCAGTGGGGGGCGTCGCCAGAATCAAACAGATACAGCGACCACGATCAAAGAGACAGACCGAGGGATTTTAGGGGAGACTATCGGCGTTATCAAAGACAGTAGTGGTCCCTGATACGAGACGCAGTTGCTTGCCGCTAATTTCGCGTCTCGGTGTCAATCACAGAACCGAGCGAACGGGGAAAGCGAACGGGCAGCAGCGAACGGAGATACGAAGACCAGGGTGCGGTTTCTTCTCTTGATTTGGCGGTCAGATCCCCAAAAGTTCGTGAGATCAAATAAGCTGTCACGTTTATCATGTCCCACTCAACTTACATTCCATTTTAGCTAAATAGACCATGTAGACTAGACACGTTATCACTCGCTGGCCAGACCTTTACAGAAGCACTAGCTTTATTGAAATCTTGTTATAGATTTTCCCCTGGATTTTATATATATATATTTGCAGTGATTTCTATTCTGTGCAAAGCGGTAATATATATTGTGTAAAGTGATCAGTGGTCTAGTTCAGTCATTCTATTTCAATGGATTTTGTGTTAATTTAAATCTATTTAATTAAACCATCTCAAGAGTTCCAGTTTTAAATATAATGATCTATCTATTATATTATTTCAAAAGATAATAGATGCTTAAATTAACTTTTAAAGTCGCGAAGGAATTTATAATTAATAAATTCAGTTAAGTCCTAGTTTTATAGATGTGTGTTTTTAACCACTAGAATTGGCGCAGTGTTTATTAAATACATAATTAAATACTCGAGTGTATTATAGGCTTAACGGGAAATTTATCGCGCTTGATTTTTCGGTATGTTACATGTCTTTTTTTCTTTCACACAGAGTGATCGTAACCTGCGGTCCCAGCTAAATAAAGAAAGAAATAAAGAAATCATCCTATAAACTTCCAGTCATATTGAAGAAACATTTCTTTTAAATATAATCTTGTGGCGGTCCTTTTGCGACCTAGCTGTCATAATTAAATGAAATAAAGCCCACCCAAGAACATTTTAAAGAACAATCATCAAATTATCATTACAAACCTGTAAGATAAACTGGAAGGTAATCATCGCCAGTAGCGATAGTATATTTACTGTTTACTGTGAGAGAGTACATATTTTCCTGACTGTGATTGAGCCTAGTTTTTCCTCAATTGGATTTAATAAAACTATCATCACGCATTGAAGGAATTTTACCATAGCGGAGGATTAAAAGAGACCACTTCATTTTCACCCTTGTGCCGAACTGTGTTAGTGCCATCCCATAGACTCCTTTTTTTTTATATAATAAAAACACGAGAACTCTTAGTCTTCAAGTCTTGCGATAAGTGAGAATATTTGTTACCAACAAAACCTCGCAAACATCTGGGGCGGGACATCGAAGGACTAGACAGTTCATATGTCAAAGAATACTTGCTGTTTTTATATACTTTTATGGATCGTCTGAGGCTGCATTCGGTAAGTGTGTGAGTATATGAGTGTGGATCCTCACGCGTGTGCATGAATGACAGGAAATTTAATCTTTTTCTTTTGTAACCCTGTTGTTAACTTTCTTGCCTAGTAATATAATTTTTCTGTATTCCCTGCATTGTTCCTTTAAGGGGGAGTTGATAATTGGTTAACTCTGTTTAAAACCCCCCTCCTTTCCATTTGCTTAGTAAAGGGAAGAACAGCTGGGAAGAACAGGTTTTTTTCTATCACCTATACCTAACTTGGTAACACCTCTTTCAGAGTAATTAACTTTACTGTTAGGTTAACGTACCTATGTTCCTGATATTATCTATCTCTGGACTGGGTTTATCTTTGTCTAATAAGCGGGAAGGGCTTAGTCGATACCAATCTTCTTCACCCCTCCCAAATTTGTTATTTGCATTTGTGTACTTATGATAATTTATGTAATACCTGATATTTGTTAGTGATTGATGTTTAAAGTGAATAAAATCACATAAACTCATTTAGTTCTGTGTGTTGGATATACCCAAAGCCCAACTTTTCCCCTATTCGTTTAATATAGTTTGTATCAACGTCGTCTGTGTGTTTGAAAACACCAAATCGGTGTGCGCGCAGATGCGGGTCTGGAAAACTGGCAAATAATTGTTTGACCAGGAGAGTGAAAGAGAAGATTGAGAGAAACGATTTGTCGTAAATAAGTCTGTCTTTACTCTCCTCCAGCACGCTGTGAAGCAACTATTAAATCTCTACATTTTCTATCACTGAGCTTTCCATCATCATTTTCCACTCTAAACCGGACCACTATTTCTAAGACTCTTTTCTCTCAAAATAAATTTACGACAATATTTGGCTGGCTCGCCGGGATAATTTTGAGATACATTTGATGCACACATATTTGTGGGCTGGTTCTGGGATCTTGAGCTACATTTGAGGCAATCGCATAGCCGGGTTAAAGATATTTTGAGTCTGATTTAGTCTGGGTCTAACTAGGTAGAGTGTGAATGATTTGTCTTTGTGAATTAGGGAAATAAATAAATAATTACACCCCTAGACAAACGTTCTTTAAGTATTTGGGTTGTCCACACAGCATATTTACAGGTTGTTTTCTCTCCACAGCAGTAGAAAGTACAGATAAACAAAAATATTTGCTATTTTAATTATCCTCTGGCGGAGATAATTATATTTCTTTCTTTATAAGAGTTGCTGGGATTGCGTGATTGTTTTACAGTCACTAAGGTTTTTGAAGTTAAGAAGAGTTGAGCTTAGCTAAAGACGGATTGTTCTGATTTTTAAAAATTAAGTTAACAACGTCTCATCTCAATAATTGACTTTAGGGACGGAGTTTGTTGTCAGAGATTTAAAATTTAGGGGAAAATTTTTTTTTTTTCCTTTTAAATTGTTTTAATATAAATTTTTCTCTACTGTTAGTAAAAGTAGATTCTTTTCCAGTGTAACTTACCATTTAGTGGCATAGTCGCTTGCGTTTAGAGCCTTAATTGCCAGATAATAGCAGCGATAAGTTTGCACAGTACAGGTAGGAGGTAACACAGGTAAATTTATACTTGTGTTTTTTTTCTCGTAGCGGTTCAGAGTTCCTCCCTTTCGCGTTTCTTCTTACTAGTTCTCTAGGCATACTTCATCTTATTCTTTAACAATGGCAGAGAGGATAAAGATGAGGTCCATCTTGAGGCTGGAAGCGAAAGAGGCAGGATTAGATGCAGAAGCTGCAAACGCGTTTATTAACCAGGAATTGGAAATATATGACGCGGAGCAACAGAGAGCCGAAGCTGAGAGGAAGGCGGAGCAACAGAGAGCAGAAGCTGAGAGGAAGGAAGAGAAAGAAAGAACAGAGAGGAGAGAAGCCCAGGAGAGGGCAGATAAGAAAGAAGCGGAAGAACGTCTTTTGGAACAGAAGAAAATTGAAGCAGAGATGGAAACTCGCAGAGAGAGAGAGAGAGACAAGGAAAGACAGCATCAACTGGCGCTTAAGGCTCTAGAGAGTCGGGGCGCCTCTACTTCGACTAACGGAGAGCCGTCTTCGCCCCAGTCTCAATCAATGGACCTCTCCAGTACTCAATCTGCCCAATTAACTGCTATGTCGTTTTCTTTAGAATCTTTTCCTAGCCCTAACGAAAAAATTGACAGCTACCTAGAAAAATTCGAGAGACTCGCGAATCTTTATGGGTTAGAGAGTACCCGCTGGGCGCTCAAACTTTCAACGTCACTGAAAGGCAATGCTTATGACGTGTACACAAAGCTGGGACCGAATCAACATGATTACGACATGTTGAAGAAGGCCTTACTACAGCAGTTTGAGATGACTGCCCGAAAGTTTCTGCAGTTGTTCAGAAACAGCCGAAAAGAGAGCACGGAAACATTTCCCCAGTTCTCTTCACGTCTCACGGGTTATCTGACAAAGTGCATTGAATTATCTGACCTACCTCTTTCATATGAGGGACTCCTCGAACTTGTTCTTGTGGAGCAGATAAAATCCACTTTGTCGAATGACACACGTAGATTTTTGGCGGAACAGGGGGCAGTCAGGCTTGAAGACATACTCAATAAAGCCGAACGCTATAGCAATGCAATGGCCGAACTTCCCAGCACTAAACGTAAACCCACCGATGAGCCATCTCGAAAACAGAATCTAGAGCAGGCATCCTATTCTTCCACTTCCTCTCAACATTTTAACCAACGAGATAACAATACCCAGAAACCTCCCCAGGAAAAATCGAAATTCTACAAAACCCGATACCCCCCCCCCCCCCCCCCCCAACAACAATTCTGATCAACCCAACAAGCCTACGTGGCAGCGCGGCCACCAAGGTCAAGGAAAAGGGAAGACCCCTACACCAGGAACGTCTGATCAGGGCAAACAAACCGGTGCAAACCGCATTGGATGTTTGCATACAGCCTCGAAAGGTAGAGTCAATGTCAGTGATTCTCAACCTGAGGGGGACCGACCCTCAACTCGAGGAACTGTAATTTTGAACGGTACCTCTACTACTTGTCTTTTTGACACTGGATTAAGTTTTGATTGTATTGTCGCTAGGCACCTAGTCAAACCCGGTCAGGAGACAGAGGAAACCGTCAAACTTAGTGGAGTTTTCAGGAGTGATGCACCCAGGACGCTTCCTATCGCACTGGTAGAAATACACTCTGACTTTGTCAGAGGAGTTATTAAAGCGGCCATAATGGATGATCCGATCTACCCAGTTATCCTGGGATGTAGATATGTGTTCATTGGGAGACCTAAGGAGCCGATTGTGGCAGCGGTAACCACAAGAGGGCAAGCCAAGAAGGAGAGGGAGCCTGCGCCAAACTTGTTGCCGAATGAACTGAAGGAGGCGCAACAAAAGGACCCTACTCTGGCGCCCTGCTTTAAAAAACTGCCCATGGCTAAGGACCCCAGACACAACGGAGACATCTTTTCTAAGGATGGTGTATTGTATCGTAGAACGGGCAACCCGGACACGGGGAATAACCAGCTCCTAGTACCGACGCAGTACAGAAACCAGATCTTAGAAATGGGGCACTCTCTTCCCTTTAGCGGACACATGGGACAAAACGCCACTATTCAGCGAATAAAAAAACCACTATTGGTGGCCAGGAATGAACTCTGACATTGTCAGGTACGTGAAATCCTGCGCCCAGTGCCAACGGGTAGCACCCAAGCACTTGACACCCCCAGTACCTATGGGGCAAATGCCAATAGTAGGGACTCCATTTGAACGGGTTGCTGTCGACATTATTGGTCCTCTGGAAAAGACCAAAAGAAGGAACAGGTTCATCCTGACCTTAGTTGACACTTGCACTATGTGGGCCGAAGCCGTACCGCTACCATGCACTAATTCCAAGCATGTCGCAGAAGCCCTTGTGCAAATTTTTACACGGTTGGGATTCCCTCAACAAGTTTTGACGGACAATGGATCCCAATTCCGTAGCCTGTTAATGGAGGAGATCTTTAAGATCTTGAGGGCCAAACATATCCACACAAGTCCCTACCATCCGGCCGGAAATGGGCTCGTGGAACGTTTTAACGGTACCCTCACCATGATGTTACGTAAGCTGGGTCAGGAGAAACCGGAAGACTGGGACCAATATATATCGGCTGCCTTATTCGCCTACCGAGAGGTACCCCAAGCGTCTACGGGTTTTGCGCCAGCTACACTTTTATTTGGCAGACCTATTAAGGGGCCACTAGAAGCCTTACTTCGGTCCCTGACAGACCAGAAGGCTGACGAGACAGTCGTCTCTGCAAGCAAGTATGTATCTGAGCTTAAGGAAAGGCTAAAGCTAGGATGGGATCTAGCTACTACCAACCTTAAGAAAGCCCGCGCTAAAATTACTAAAAGATACAACAAAGCTGCAAAAGAGAGAGAACTACAACCAGGGGAGAAAGTCCTATTGCTACTTCCAACCGGAAGCAATAAACTTCGCATCGGATGGCAAGGACCGTTTACCGTCCTTAAAAAGATCTCACGTACCAACTACAAGATCTCCATCAAAGGAAAGGAGAAGGTCTTCCACATAAATCTGCTAAAGAAATATTTGGAAAGACCGGTGCCATCCTCCGAGCATCTCCTGGCTGTCGCCATAGCAACGGAAGACGAGGAAGATGATGATGGTTGCATGGAGTATCCACTGCAACCCACAGAATCCTTTAAAGATGTCAAGTTCGGCGACAATCTCTCACCAGAACAACAAACAGAAACTAGGGCTCTACTAAAACAGTACAGTGCAGTCTTAACGGATGTACCTGGTCGAACAAATCTCATTGAATTTGATATGAAATTAACAAACGAGACCCCTGTTCAAACCAGAGTTTACCCCATCCCGTACGCTAAAGCGGATGCACTTCGCGGAGAAATAGACAAGCTGCGTCAGGCAGGAATTATCAGTGAGTCTACATCTCCTTACAGCTCGAGCGTAGTGCTGTTGCAGAAGCCCAATAAGGAAGTTCGGCTGTGCATTGATTACAGGTTGCTAAACGCTGTAACGGAATTCCAGCCCGAACCTCTCCAAACTGTTTCTGAGTTGTTCACCAAGCTCAGCAAAGCAAAGATCTTCTCCAAGATTGACCTCAGTAAAGGTTATTATCAAATACCAGTCAAGGAGGAAATTAAACCTTTGTTAGCTTTCAGCACTAGCGAAGGACATTACACATTTAATGTGATGCCGTTCGGTTTGCATAACGCACCAGGAGTGTTCACCAGGATGATGAGGAAGCTTCTAGAACCTTTGCAAAGTCCCCATATCCATAATTTCATGGATGACATCTTAATTGCATCGGAAACCTATGAAGAACATATTGCTACGGTTGCTATGCTCCTCAGGAGACTACAGGAAACGGGTCTCACAGCCAGACCTAGCAAATGTCTCATCGGGTTTGAACAGTTAGACTTCCTGGGGCACACTATTTCTCACGGATGCAGTTGGCCTATTAAGAAGAACGTGGAGAAAATAGTGGCAGCAAAAAGACCCCGAACGAAGAAAGACGTACGTTCCTTCATATCGCTATGTGCATACTATCAGAAGTACATCCAGAACTTCAACGGACTGACGGCACCTCTGACTGACCTCACAAAGAAAGGTTGTCCTGATAAGGTCATATGGGATCAAAAGTGCGAACACGCGTATAGCACTTTGAAAGGACAGTTGTCTGCATACCCCATTTTGAGGTTGCCTGACCTCAAGAAACCTTTTGTACTGAGAGTCGACGCGTCAGGTCAGGGCATCGGGTCAACACTGCTTCAAGCCGATGACAGTGACCTGAACATGCTATTTCCAGTTGCCTATGGCAGTCGGAAATTAAATAAAGCGGAACGGAACTACAGCGTAGTTGAAAGGGAATGTCTTGCTCTGATTGACGGTATCAGACGCCATCATGAGTTTCTTTATGGTACATCTTTCACGGTGCAAACAGACCACGCTCCGTTAGCATTTCTTGGTGCCAATAAAGAATTTAACGCAAGGATCATGCGTTGGGGCCCTCCTTTTAAGCGTTTATTCTTTCAAAGTGGAATATATTCCGGGAAGACAGAATGTCGGGGCTGATTTCCTGAGTAGAAACTGGACTACAGAGGAAGAGGAGGAAGGTGAAGATACCAATCATCCAAAAGTTACAGATCAGGGCAGCTTCATCGTCATAAATAAAAACATGAAAACACGTTTTCACGTCTCAAAAGAGGGGACGATTGTGATGGACGAACTCGGCTGACCCTGAACTTTGTTGTAATTCTTGTAAAACGGGATTTCTTTCACGTGGATTCATTAGCTATGCAACTGTTCCACACAGAAGGCAAACACGTTTGCTGATTGATATGCGGAAAGTTTACCTATCGTTCATTCTGGTCATCGCATTGATTTAAGGAGAGATTAAATCACGCCCACTAACATCTCTTGAACAATCATAGGCAGTTATTTTCATTAACTTGGCCAGTGGGGGGCGTCGCCAGAATCAAACAGATACAGCGACCACGATCAAAGAGACAGACTGAGGGATTTTAGGGGAGACTATCGGCGTTATCAAAGACAGTAGTGGTCCCTGATACGAGACGCAGTTGCTTGCCGCTAATTTCGCGTCTCGGTGTCAATCGCAGAACCGAGCGAACGGGGAAAGCGAAACGGGCAGCAGCGAACGGAGATACGAAGACCAGGGTGCGGTTTCTTCTCTTGATTTGGCGGTCAGATCCCCAAAAGTTCGTGAGATCAAATAAGCTGTCAAGTTTATCATGTCCCACTCAACTTACATTCCATTTTAGCTAAATAGACCATGAAGAACTAGACACGTTATCACTCGCTGGCCAGACCTTTACAGAAGCACTAGCTTTATTGAAATCTTGTTATAGATTTTCCCCTGGATTTTATATATATATATTTGCAGTGATTTCTATTCTGTGCAAAGCGGTAATATATATTGTGTAAAGTGATCAGTGGTCTAGTTCAGTCATTCTATTTCAATGGATTTTGTGTTAATTTAAATCTATTTAATTAAACCATCTCAAGAGTTCCAGTTTTAAA
Organism: Oreohelix idahoensis; assembly: GCA_024509875.1. Taxonomy (NCBI): domain Eukaryota; kingdom Metazoa; phylum Mollusca; class Gastropoda; order Stylommatophora; family Oreohelicidae; genus Oreohelix; species Oreohelix idahoensis. Next base: position 64,093 of record JAMPIV010008842.1, read on the forward strand.
TATAATGATCTATCTATTATATTATTTCAAAAGATAATAGATGCTTAAATTAACTTTTAAAGTCGCGAAGGAATTTATAATTAATAAATTCAGTTAAGTCCTAGTTTTATAGATGTGTGTTTTTAACCACTAGAATTCGCGCAGTGTTTATTAAATACATAATTAAATACTCGAGTGTATTATAGGCTTAACGGGAAATTTATCGCGCTTGATTTTTCGGTATGTTACATGTCTTTTTTTCTTTCACACAGAGTGATCGTAACCTGCGGTCCCAGCTAAATAAAGAAAGAAATAAAGAAATCATCCTATAAACTTCCAGTCATATTGAAGAAACATTTCTTTTAAATATAATCTTGTGGCGGTCCTTTTGCGACCTAGCTGTCATAATTAAATGAAATAAAGCCCACCCAAGAACATTTTAAAGAACAATCATCAAATTATCATTACAAACCTGTAAGATAAACTGGAAGGTAATCATCGCCAGTAGCGATAGTATATTTACTGTTTACTGTGAGAGAGTACATATTTTCCTGACTGTGATTGAGCCTAGTTTTTCCTCAATTGGATTTAATAAAACTATCATCACGCATTGAAGGAATTTTACCATAGCGGAGGATTAAAAGAGACCACTTCATTTTCACCCCTGTGCCGAACTGTGTTAGTGCCATCCCATAGACTCCTTTTTTTTATATAATAAAAACACGAGAACTCTTAGTCTTCAAGTCTTGCGATAAGTGAGAATATTTGTTACCAACAAAACCTCGCAAACATCTGGGGCGGGACATCGAAGGACTAGACAGTTCATATGTCAAAGAATACTTGCTGTTTTTATATACTTTTATGGATCGTCTGAGGCTGCATTCGGTAAGTGTGTGAGTATATGAGTGTGGATCCTCACGCGTGTGCATGAATGACAGGAAATTTAATCTTTTTCTTTTGTAACCCTGTTGTTAACTTTTTTGCCTAGTAATATAATTTTTCGGTATTTCCTGCATTGTTCCTTTAAGGGGGAGTTGATAATTGGTTAACTCTGTTTAAAACCCCCCTCCTTTCCATTTGCTTAGTAAAGGGAAGAACAGCTGGGAAGAACAGGTTTTTTTCTATCACCTATACCTAACTTGGTAACACCTCTTTTCAGAGTAATTAACTTCACTGTTAGGTTAACGTACACGTGTTCCTGATATTATCTATCTCTGGACTGGGTTTATCTTTGTCTAATAAGCGGGAAGGGCTTAGTCGATACCAATCTTCTTCACCCCTCCCAAATTTGTTATTTGCATTTGTGTACTTATGATAATTTATGTAATACCTGATATTTGTTAGTAATTGATGTTTAAAGTGAATAAAATCACATAAACTCATTTAGTTCTGTGTGTTGGATATACCCAAAGCCCAACTTTTCCCCTATTCGTTTAATATAGTTTGTATCAACGTCGTCTGTGTGTTTGAAAACACCAAATCGGTGTGCGCGCAGATGCGGGTCTGGAAAACTGGCAAATAATTGTTTGACCAGGAGAGTGAAAGAGAAGATTGAGAGAAACGATTTGTCGTAAATAAGTCTGTCTTTACTCTCCTCCAGCACGCTGTGAAACAACTATTAAATCTCTACATTTTCTATCACTGAGCTTTCCATCATCATTTTCCACTCTAAACCGGACCACTATTTCTAAGACTCTTTTCTCTCAAAATAAATTTACGACACTGGATTGGCCATGTAATCAGAAGAGACCCCGATGCCATCACAAGAACAGCTATGCTATGGACCCCCGAAGGAAAACGAAAGAGAGGCCGACCAAAAACAACTTGGCGGAGGACTGTGGAGGCTGAGATGCAAAGAATGAACCAGAGTTGGGGCACTGTACGAAGGATGGCCGCCGACCGAGCAAAGTGGAATCAATTTGTTGTTGCCATACAAGACGCCACCAGGCGTAATGGCCACTGACTGCTTTGACGGTCGGCGGCTAAGGATCAAAGAAGAAGAAATCAGGGGTGGGGGCTTAACGAGCTGATAAATAAGTGCTTAAATTCTTCACAAAATTGGTCGGCAGGTTACAGAATTAACGTGCTTAGTGACAGCCAGCATTGTTTTCGCTTACCCGAATTTCATGTGAAGACTCCCATGTGATAGAAGCTTTACTACTCTTCTATCTACATTTCTGCCAAGAGTAATCTTGTGTACAAATAGACTCCATTAAAGCCTATATTAGATGCTCTTGAGTTTTGGTCATTGTTGGACTACTACTGCAAAGCAGGGGAGGCAATACCGTCACAACCTGCGGACTTCTTTCGCCATAAGAAGGCAGACGCCTCAACGAAATCTAGAAAGTAAAATAACACACACCCACTTAAGCGTATAAACTTGCACATAGATGTGGTGATGCAAGCGTATGTATCCACTCTTATTTACAATGGCGTACAAGGGCCACAGAAAACAAAAAAAAAAAATATTTCCTCTCTTGAAATTTACGAGCTTCAATCTACCCAGTTGTAAATGGGTACCTGGCTTTGCTATGAGTTAGGGAAGGAGAAGACAGCGAGGACAAGAACTGGTCACCGCGCCTATCGATGCTGAACCTAAGTATAGTGAAGTCTCTGAAACACGTCACTCCCCTACAGTAGTATTTGCTATGGGACTGCCTTTACCTAGATATCTATTCACCTCGGTAAATGAGGTACAAAAACATTATTAAGTGTACACTTAACCACTAAGCCCTGAAAACAATAGCAAACTCATCGACGTGGAAGCGTACATTTTTTTTTAGACACATCCTATTAGCCAACATGACACATTTACTCCTCTCGGTAGCTCTGGCGTGACAAGTTTACCGGATAAAAATGTCATCGGCACACGTTTTCACGCCTCTAAAAGATTTCAAAATCGGAACACACGCCACTAACGACTAAGTGGATGCAACCTATTGTCGCCGTATTTCACTAGCGCCGCCACCTACCGTTGAACACGTGGCCAAAAAACAGTGGCTGATCGCCCGGCTGTCGTGCTGTATCGGGTGCATTCACGTGTGTTATATTCTCTTTTATCATAGAATGACAAGTATATTTGAATAATGCTGGCTGCTAATTGTTATATTTCGATTGTATTTTTGATCTATCATATAATTTGTTCTTTTTTGTTTTAACTAAACTGTTGACGAAGTTATATGGAATTATTTCCGGTCCAAATGTCGCCAGTGATAACTAACGCACAGCTCTCAGTGCTACAAGTACTTTCAAAGTCAGAAGTATTATCTCCACCGCAGTCTTTATAATAATTATAAATTCGTTATTACTGTCCAGTCAAATGGAAGGCAGCTAATGTAGAAGGGATTGAGTAATTCTTCTTTCTTGTTCAAATTGAATATAACGCAAATCGGCAGACGTAGGTCATTACTGGTTCTCAATGTAACGCATACAGTGCAGTGTGATATACTGTCGTATTGTACTTCTTTATGATATCTTTCACACTGTTAATTCATTTTTCTCTATGCCGGTCCTTTTCCCCCCTGGGCGCTTCCGTTGTGATGTTATATTCCCGTACGAAAAGTTCATTGGCAGTGATTCACACAAGTTTCCAAACCAACTTCTGCCTTGCGTCTGTTTCTTCCCCCCTCGTCACGTTGGCCGTTTTAATGACTTAACATGCCTCTTGGTTTCTCAGTACTAGGAGATGTGATGAGCAAAAAAAAAAAAAAAAAAAGACAGGAAGAAGATAGCAACAACTACAAAAACAAACAAATAGAAACATTACAATGTATTATACTAGGGGTCGGCAAAACCGGTCGATCTGGTCTGCCGGTCCAAGGCATCATTTGGCAGATCTCTTTTTTGTGACGGAGGAAAGAAAACGAATGTTTAACCTAGGTAAATTTCAAGACTCGCCCTCTCCCACCAGCATTAAACAGCAAGATGTCCCCAGGTTTATAGATACTTTCATCGCATTTGCAGTGAAAAACCCACAAGTTAGCTAATTAAAATTCACTTTAATCGTGAACTATATACGATAGAGAGCGATCTTTTCTTTGAAGTGGTTAACTTTTGGTAAAAATATTTAGTTTTAATTTTCCACTGCTGCGGTGATGGGATTGCAGGAAGCAAGTCGTGCGGCAGAGATAAAACATGCATGTGATGGTAACATATTATACACTATGTGTTGGTAACATATTATACACCATGTGATGGTAACATATTATACACTATGTGATGGTAACATATTATACACTATGTGATGGTAACATATTATACACTATGTGATGGTAACATATTATACACTATGTGATGGTAACATATTATACACTATGTGATGGTAACATATTAACAAAGTGAATTTGTCAAAGAATTTTTTTGAAAAAAAAGCTTTTTAAAAAAGTAATATACGGTAACGATTACGTTTTCCCCGGTAACATTGAATTCTAAACCGACTTCAGCTGCGTTAGTTTCTGGCAAAGAAAGCAAATTATAAGAAGGAAAAAAGAAGAGGTACCTAAAAACATACGTAGAAGGGAATCTGAGACATTCATGACAATGATAAAGAAGATTTACACCGTGAGGCAAAGAAATCCATGACCTTTAAATGTTTTTAAAATCTCGGCCGAAAATGACCCGATTATTATGAAAGTTGGTGACAATTGTGATAACTTTTTTCTTCTTCTTCTTCTGCTTCTTCGTTCGCCCTGAAAAGGACGGTGGTTGCGTTGTGTCTGTTTACGCCTAAGCTGTGATATCTGCACCTTTCGGTCGACACATCCGACTTCTGCACGGCATTTTTTAGGGACCGGGTTTGCCTTCCCATTTCGATCCATGCTCGCTCAGCCAGCCTGCACTGCTGCAGACTGTTTCCAGGACCACCACGTGGAGGTGGAGCACGGTCTTGACCAGCTCTGGTTCGCTGGTCCTGACGCAGGCAGTCAAGCTATGAGTCGCTGACTGCATTCACTATTGCTGCATCTTGGGGTCCCAATTGTGATAACAATATCCCTTTTCGAAATTCGAGTCTCAAATTTCGAATTTCGCGGAACGAATTTTACGCCTTGCAGGTGGCGCTGCATACAACTGTAATTCGTCTGCTGCAAAATGGCGTTCTCTGAAGAATAAAAAAACGGCAATCAAATTTCTTCGACATAACAAAGATTATGGTGCGAAACGACTTCTTAAGGAGTTTCCAAACAAAGGATGGACTTCAGGCGGACTGACATATCTTTTGCAAAAGATAGACCAAACCGGCACTGTTGAACGTCCTAAAGGCACTGGCCGAACACGCACTGCGCTCATCGATAACAACATCAATGCTGTTAACGAGCTTGTGCAAAGTCAAGAAGGACGTCCGCAAACACCTCTTTCCCAACGTCAAATTGCTCGTCAGATAGGCGCTTCTCAAAGATCCGTGGGCAGAATCATCAAAAAGGAACTTAAGTTAAAATGTTCGAAGAAACATCGGGCGACAGAGTTGACTGAATGCAACAAAGAGTCACGGCTTTCCCGGCGCCAACATCTTTTTTTTTCTTTTTCACGGATGAAAATCTTTTTACTGTTGCTCGGCCTACCAATATTCAGAACGATCGGGTGTATGCACCGGTTGTCACCAGAAAAAGAAACATATCTGCTAATCGGTTGCTGCGAGCAAAACCAGCGTTCAGCAAATCAATAATGGTTTCTGTTGGTGTCTCATCACTGGGCCGCACTGGAATTTATTGTGTTGAACCTGGTATCAAGATAGATGGCGATTACTACCGTAACGAACTGTTGATGAAGTGCCTTCTTCTTGACATGAGGGAAATGTCAGAATTCTTCATCTTCCTGCTCATCGTGTTAGGGATACATTTGCGCTGCTCACTCAGCAAACACCTGAATTCATCGAACCTAATTTTTGGCGGCCAAATAGTCCAGATTTTAACCCCGTGGACTATGGGATTTGGGGCGTTTTGAAAGGGAATGTCTACCGAAAGAAAATTGGCAACGTGGATGAGCTAAGAGAGCGGATAAAGCAGGCATGGGATGAGCTAGAACAGCGCACAATTGACGCGTCAGTGAGAAAATGGCGTACCCGACTTCAAGCATGTGTTGCAGCTGGTGGCGGACATTTTGAGCACCAACTGCAATATGCAAAATATAGGTAAACATTTTTTCACCATTTGTACCAAATTTCATAATAATCGGGTCATTTTCGGCCGAGTTTAACAAATACTTAAAGGTCATGGGTTTCTAAGCCTCACGGTGCAGAATGACGATCAACGGATGTCGAAAGATAGGACGTGGTTATGTGAATTTGTTGAAGAGCTTTTCTCCACAGGGACTAGAGCGTTGCTGAATGAAAGTCAAGCTCACTAGGAGGAAGGGTGGCGAAAGAAGGGGGGGGGGGGAGTCCGAAGTGGCTCAGAGGTATGGCGTCCACCTCTAGTTCTAAAGGTAACGGGTTCGCTCCTAGTACAGGGAATATAATTGATGGAACATTGTTTTTTTTTCAGAACCAGTGGTTCCTATTGATGTTATACTCGCCCCTGATCCCCTGGGTATTGAGATCCCCTGATCCCCTGGGCAGTGAGATCGGATACCTAGCAGCCTCGGATGCGGACGAAGAAATAGGAGGTCCCGTGTGTAAGTTCCGCACGTTATAATTACCTCGGCAGATGGAAATCGTAAAATCTTACGGCCGCTGACCTGGCAAAATCTAAAAGTTAGGAAACCTACCCACCACAAAAATATTTATAGATTGTGTGATTCCTGTATACACATATTGAGATCCTCACCGGTGCTGGGGCGCTGGTGCACTGTGCGGAGATCCTCCTTGTGTGATCTAAGGGAGGAGACCAGAGCACTTATACAGTCGTCCCAAAGCAAACTAAACCAAGCTGACTAGCCATTCTATCGGCATTATTAGCATTCACTCGTGTTTTTGTATTATGATGTAAGATATGTATTGTTGGTCTTCTTACGACGCGAGGGTATTACTGACTACAGCAGCAAAGGATTGGAGTACGGACACTTGTGACGTAACATTCAACAAGGCTATAAAAACTCGTCGTCTAAGCATCAGCAACGCCATTAAAAGATGATAATAATATTTAAAAAAAAAAAATCTACGCTATAGATAAAAGTGATGCCTATCATCAGCTATCTAGGCAGAGACCAGGTCATCATTTTTCGGCTACGCACGGAACACAACAGATTGAAATACCATCTATACCACAAGTACTGGATTGGTACAATAGATCTCTGCACCTGTGGCATCATCCTCATGACAGCCAAACATGTTGCAGTCCTGGGCAATATACAGCAGTAAATGGAGTAGCATACGACAACAACCTTCTGCTCTCCACGAAAAACTGTTTGGAGAAGTCAGGGACCTTCAGTTGACAACTGCCTTTATTAGAGTCATTAACGTGGGCGTCTGAAGGTTAACGAGGAAGTCAGGGACCTTCAGTTGACAACTGCCTTTATTAGAGTCATTAACGTGGGTGTCTGAAGGTTAACGGTTAACGAGGAAGTCAGGGACCTTCAGTTGACAACTGCCTTTATTAGAGTCATTAACGTGGGTGTCTGAAGGTGAACGAGGAAGAAGAAGAAGATAAAAAAAAGGTCATTGTAGTCCCATAGCAGAAACTGCCGTAGTGGGGTGAAGTGACAGAGACTTCACCCTACGAGATCGATATTTTTTGCGTTGTAGGGTAAGCAGTTTCCTTCCTCCCTACCTTCCCTAACTCAAGAGCAGAGTCAGGTTCCCATTTACAGCTCGGTAGACTGGGAGCGTGACGCTACATGTTTTGATCTCAGAACCCAAGAAACTGAGAGCAGTAGTCAGGTAACTGGATGTCAGCATAATGCTAGCCAGATTTACTCCGTAACCGATATCCCCAGAACTTCTGCTGTTAACAAACGAAACCAGAAAGGTAACACTACCTGAATGACTGCACTTAAGCTGAGGCATCTAACGTGAACTTCCCAAGTCACGCTTCGTGAGTAGTCGTTGAGTTGTTTATAACCAGGTGCATCACGTGGTAACAAAATATAACAGAGACGGGACAAGGCCACGCGTGCTAATTACGAACCGTTATTATACAAAGATTATTTATCCCGTTGCGTCGAGCGTCGTCATTTTACTTGCGCATGAACAGTGCACAAAGACATTACCGACACAAAGGGAGCTAATGTTATATTTACATTTTCAGTTCTAACATCATGAATGGATATAAAATAGTGTTTATTATTTTTAATGTTGAAGAATCCAGACCACAGCCTGTTGCTAATTAATGAATCTTCATCAAGACAAGTTTTGGTGTGCCCTTGGTTGTCTTCTTAGAGGCTGGAATAACTCTGATTTGTCAGTCAGTCATGTCAAGTTCCTGAATTTTTCAGTCAGTTAAGACCTCAGGTTTTCTGTATTACTGTTTTGCTCGGACGCCACAGGACTTCTTCTGATAAAATAAAACACAAGAAGCGTTAAATCAACTATCTGCCTTTGAGTCTGAATATAACTCTTAATTGGTTGCTTAGAGAGGTTTTCTGGTTCATCTTGGGGTACTTCAAACAAGGTGATGTACTTCTTGCTGTCTAGTTCAGTAACTAATTTTCCTTAGTCAAATTGAATATTACTTCTGCCAACATGTCTTCGACTTTCATGAATAAGGATCTCTTCAAACACTGGATAACTAAACTTAAAATCATATGGAGAACCGGGTACCTAAGACGCGTCAACAGTGGGGAATGCAGTTAGCGACCCATAGCTAGACTGTTTGCGTCAGGGTCAGTGAACCAGAGCTGACCAAGACCCTACTCCACCTCCAAGTGGTGGTCCTGGAAACAGGCTGCATCACTGCAGTCTGGCTGAGTGAGTAGGGATCGAAGAGGGAAGGCTTACCCGGCCCCCAAAAATGCAGTGCTGAAGTCGGATGTGTCGGCCGAAAGGCGCAAATATCGCAGCTTCGCTGTAAACGGACACAACGCAACCAACGTCCTTTTCAGGACGAACGAAGAAAAAAAAAAAAGAATATAAAATGATGAGTAATAATCATTGCAAAACAGGCCAATAGCAATGGGCCATCTTCTACATGAAACCTCGGCAATATACCATCATCAAGTCCTATGTCCGCGGTACGATCATTTTGAATACTAGTGTCAAATATCAGTCAAAGAATGTCATAATACTTCTCTGTTAGTTCACACATTAATCTCTGGAATTCCTCATATCAAACATTTTCTGTGGAAGTACATACAGCAGCGGACACTAGGCATAGGAGCAAGAGCTCACACATATACGTCTTGACGCCTCGAGAACACTGGCGAAAGTCCGTTAGCAGAAGTTAACTAACTTCTGCTCTGCCCGCGCATCTGCGTAATTATTTCATGTGACGTCATTTTAATGTAGCGAGGTTACTCCATTTGATCGCAGCGACAGTCCAAACTAATGAACGCGTCGCGGTATCCAAAGGGAGATGTAACATTCATGTTAGTAGATTTGTATGATATTCTTAATGGTACAATAGTCCAATTCTTTCTTTGTCTTGTTAAAGACCCCCCTGCAACTCGCCTATACGGGACGGTTGTGAGATCATCCTGCAGTGTCAATCTTTGACGGTGTAAATGAGGACACTGCTAGAGCTCGTATTTCTGTGGTAAATGTTTATTTCCGTGTAAACCAGTTTTAACGGATAAAAGGTAAAGGTAGTCCGATAATAGATACTGCCGTAGGGGAATGAAGTCTTAGATACTTCACTATACCACGTCCAGCTTCGAGAGGTGGGGTGACACGTTCCCATTCTCCATTGGCTTTTCCTTCTCTAACTCAAGAGCCAGGTTCATTTACAGCTGGGTAGACTGAAGCGTGGCGCCACCGTATTTCGAACCCTGTACCTTCGCCGCGAGAGATGAACGCTCTAACCACTCTGCTTATCGAACAATCTTATAACGGATGCAATGCAAAGTTAATAAATGGACATGGAGAGGATAAATATATAATTATGTTCTTTTTTATGCCTTCAAATTAAAAACAAAACTGTAATAATAAATAATGTTTTCATTTTCTTTTTTCATATTGTTTGTCGTGGTATTTTTATTTTAGTTATTGCAAAAGCATTTTCTTCATTGTGTATTATATTAAGATAGGAAACTCTATACAGAGCGATACAACAGGAGGCAATCTGATCATCAAAAGTGGTCCTCCCGACGATCAAGTGTTTACCTCTGTCAATGTATTATGTGCAGTCATAAAATTAGACGTATACTGGTCTGTCTGCTATAAAGAAAATCATGAAAACAGAAATAAAGAGAAGAAATCAAACTCATATTTGTATGTATTTTATTTCAGTTTATTTAAATTGAATTTTGTCCTAATTGTTTCCAGGGTCTCTCAAGAAACAAAGAAAGAACAGGCCTACCACGTTGATTGCACTCGAGCATGTCGTAAGGGACAGCTTCTTCTTTGTTTGCTCTCATGTAGCCGCAATATTTCACTAATTAATTTTGCGGACTGTCCGAGGCTTCTATCGTCGCCATATAGTTTCTCTCTTGAACGTGAAGTTTGTGCCGTCAAGCTGCTCTTCTTTTGGAGCCGACATTTTTTTCAGAACGTGTTTGTTTGGGTTCTACACATGCCTGCCTGTCCGATTTTGATTGAGTTAAAAGGCGTCTAATGCAAGGCTGTAGACACGAGGTTTGGCAGTGTCATCAGACAAATCATATAGCTACAGAACTTACTATTGCAAGAGCACAAAAAGGGTTTTGTTACAGGGTTTCCACAAGGGATGAGACTGTTGTGGTGGCCCAATGCTTCTGAAGGAGGTCTCCCCAACAAACAAACACATTTTTTACAAACAAAAGAGAGAAAAAGAGAGATAGAGAGAGACAGGCAAACAGACAGAGAGAGAGAGAAGATGAAACACTCTTGTGCGTTATCAGACTTGAAAGAATTTAAATGGCAGAAATAATCCTGCATGTATGTTTGTTCTACTTCTTCTTCTTCTACTTCTTCTTCTTCTTCTTCTTCTTCTTCTTCTTCTTCTTCTTCTTCTTCTTCTTCTTCTTCTTCGTACACTCTCAGAAATCTGCATAAATATTTTCAAAGAAAGCAGTTGTCAGTTTCAAGCTATTTATCTCCAGAGTTGTTTGCCCAAAATGGTACTGGTGACGGCCATGTGTGCTTTCTATGTTCCTCATATGTTGGGCGTCTTTGACCCAGATATTCAGCTGTCATTTTATCTGTGCCACATTTACACCCATAGTTAGTTCCTATCTTTAGCCTGTTGAATTTTTTTTTTTTTTTTTTTTTTTTTCCTTAACCAGCGGCACTTGGGCTTTCAGCCCCTTCGGCCCAATGACATGTCATTGCGAGGCTGGGGAACCTGAGGACTTTCCTTCCAACCCGGTCAGGAGCTTCGCTCCTTCCCATCACAGAGGGTTTATCACAGGAGCCGTTCAGGCTATTCAGTCAAATTTCCGGCCGTAAACATTTCTTCAAACGCCGACGCCCGGGTTTGAACCATGAACACCTGGTCGCCAGTACAACGCCGAAGCCATTACACCAGCGCGGCTCCCTAGCCTGTTGAATAGGCGATATCCCTATATGTTGGGCGTCTTTGACCCAGATGTTCAGCTGTCATTTTATCTGTGCCACATGTACACTCATAGTTAGTTCCTATCTTTAGCCTGTTGAATAGGTGATATCCCTATATGTTGCAGAGTCTGAAGATTATCAATTGTTCTCTTCTATGAGCTGGTACTATTCATTATTGTGTGTGTAAAGTAGATGCTCTGCATTCCATTTGTTTCTGTATCTGGTTCTGATAAAACTCTATGCAACAGTTATGCTTGTATCAGGTTAAGGTAACTTTCCACCTTCCTTTGCCAATCTGTCAGCCTCTTCATTACCGGGGATGCTACAATGAGATGGGTTCTATTGTATGACAACCCTTTTGGATCGATGACGTAGTTTATGGAGCGTATGCTTAAAATATGTTTGAAAGTAACATGTCAAAACTTTACTACATCTAATTGTCTCAAAGCTTTTGGATGGAGATCACCAATGTTGAACTGAAGGAAAGGACCAGATAAATAACAGTCGAACAAGATATGAGGAGAAGATGATGGCGTTTGATAAGATACACATTGAGGAGACCTGACGGTAGCATTATAAGGTAGTGTCTATTCTGGAATCTCCAGGGTAAGAGATTTAGTGGAATACCTACCAAAAAAAAAAAAACAATTAACCCTTTGAGAAGGGAGTCGGAGATAGCCTTAGAAGGTATAAAGAGGACATAGACAGACTTTGAAGAGATGAGTCTGAATGGGACAGCTTGGCTAGAGTTAAATAAGCGCCTATGTTTCACAGGGCGCAGAAGGGTAATGAATGTCTTTTCCTATCTACACACTATCCCGCCCATAATGTGACTCTGATACTCAATATCTAAACATTTATATATGTATATGTTATTATTATTATTATTAAGAACGCCGCTCTCATCATAGCACGCCTGAAAGACTCTCGATCTCTAGCCAGCCTTCCCGCTTCCTCCATTGACGTATTCAAGGTGTCTTCAAATGTCCTGTGTCCACCGTAGTCTTGGTCAGGCCCTGCCTCGCCTTCCAGGTACCATGCCCTCCATCACTGCTCTTTCTAAACCACTATGACGTTTAATGTGGCCAAAGTATTTCAATTTCCGGGACATGATATAGTTTATGAGCCAGTTTTCATCGATGTTCAAGTCGTGTAGGATGTCTATATTTTTCTTCTTCTTGGTCCAAGATAATCTGAGAATTTGTCTGTAACACTTTGCTTCGAAAGATTCGATATATATAGATAGATAGATAGATAGACAGACAGACAGACAGACAGACAGACAGACAGACAGACAGACAGACAGACAGACAGACAGACAGACAGACAGACAGACAGACAGACAGACAGACAGACAGACAGATAGATAGATAGATAGATAGATAGATAGATAGATAGATAGATAGATAGATAGATAGATAGATAGATAGATAGATAGATAGATAGATAGATAGATAGATAGATATATAGAACTCACACGAAGACAATAAAAACCATGTTAAAAAGACATAAGGAAACCCGTTGATAACGTTACCAGGCAGGGCATGCAGAAGACATGGAAGGACCTTGAGCTGATGGCACGTGACAGGAAGACTGTATAAGTTTGTTGAAGGACTATACTCTTTGGGGAGGGCAGAAGGTTGATGATGATGATGATGAAAAAGAAACAAAGAAACGGGGGGGGGGGGGGGGAAAGGCAGGCAACTGGAACCTATACTGTATGGCACATCTCAGAGAGATCTGTGGGCAGAAAGTCTCATTCCCATATCACTAATTGTGTGACGATACGGTTGTGCGATCTCAAGTCCACTCCGGCAGGATTGCATTACATTCCCATGTGAGTGGTATTTTCTTATTTTTCTCTCCCCTGTCATTATTATGTGGCATATTTTATGCACCATTATTTACTCTCTATGCTGGATCAGTAGGGTGAAGTCTCTAACACTCCACTCCCCTACGGCCTATTTGCTATGGGACTGTCTTTATCTTGTTTACCACTCCTCAGACTTATGTACGTTCCACCAGGTGAACTGGGGTATTATCGTAACAATACCCAGTCATTATCACTGGTCTGCAAGAGAGATTCTTATCATAAAAAGACGGTCTCGGCCGATCAACATCTATAGAAGCCAATATTGTCTGTCTGAGATAACCGTCTGAGGTGGGCAGATTACAAAGGTGGTAGATGCGTTTATCGTTTCACGGACCATCCCAGTGTGTGATTATCACGATAATCATCTGGAGAGACAATATTGGCGATAGGTAGCATCTGGACATCAAAAGAGTTCACAGATGAAGTTTATGAGTTGTGCATAAGATGCCGGCGGAAGTCTGACGCAACGATATGAAGAGGTCACGCGTGGATATTAAATTTAATATTTTGAAACACGTGAGGGTATTTTTTGAATTTGAAACACCCCTACCCACGTAGTGCTGAACGAGATTCGATTGGATTGGTTGATTTAAGAGCCGGAATATACAATGTATCTCATTGGAGAATTAGGCAGAAACACAGCTGGAATTTTTTTTATTGTCGAGGTATGGCGGCTTGCGTACCCTGATTACCCCCAGAGCTATGCCAGCGGGAGTTTTACTCCTGGAAGGTTCTACCAAGCTGGACAGGTTTGCGCGGGCAGGGGTCAGACTAAAGCAGACACCATGGTCCTCCAGGTTGGGGGTTTTAGCATAGGGCTGACACCCCTGTCTATGTAAAAAAAAAAATTGAAGTTACGGAAACAACAACGAATAAACAAACTTTGCTGCGGGTCGGACATCCGGAGTCTGAGGCTCGTATGACTGTCAGTGGTGAAAGCCGAAAGGAAGCCACTGACATGAGAACGGACGTCCTGACCGCAGGCCGAACAAAAACAACCTAGCGGGGGACTGTGAAGGCTGAGATGCAAAGAATGAACCAGAGTTGGGGCACTGTACGAAGGATGGTCGCCGAAAGTGGAATCAATTTGATGTTGCCCTACAAGACGCCACTAGGCGTGATGGCACTGACTGCTTTGACGGTCGGCGGCTAAGGATCAAAGAAGAAGAAGAAGAAGACAGCTGGAATTTGAACTGAAGATTGTGAGATGTAATGTAGTGAAATCAAAGTCAGTACACACACTGCAGCGCAAACCTCAGACTAGTGACTCCTAAAAGCCAGAAAGAAAAAGGAGACATTGGACTTAGAAATTCCACAACTATAAATGACAGATCGAGTATTGGGCACATTAGGAATTTACAAGTAAACCCTCATTTTTAACACAAGACTGGAAACTTAGGAATTTGATCACAAGTCATAGAGGAATTAAACAAAAGTTTTCCCAGGCCAGTATTTTCGCAGAACATCCTCCGTCAGAAGAATTAACTCTAATTTCCCAGACCAAGTCATAGAGGAATTAAAGAAAAGTTTTCCCAGGCCAGTGATTTCGCAGAACACCCGCTGTCAGAGGAATTAACTCTAATTTCCAGACCTAAGTGATTTCGAAGCATCTAATACAGAGCTGTGTCCAGTCTAAATCTGTGCAAGGAGGTTGTGTATTCCTAAAATTTTGGGTTCGTGGTTACAAGCCATCAGACGATTTGTGGTACTAACGCCGCTAGTATGAGAGAAAAGTATCCACCCTAACCGCCTACAGTGGAAGAGAGTGTGGAGAAGGCTTTCGTCATTACAGAATTGATGAACCACAGCTGCTGGACTCAGCTAGAGTTAAGTTTCTTGTACAATAGGCGAAACCAACGGACTTTTGATAAATCCTCACCTACGTCTCCGTGACGAAAACATTTATCTAAATTTCACCAAATTTTCCATATTTATTTTAACTGTTAAAGACTAGTTCATTATTAAAATTGTTACATGTTGTTTTAAAATTAAACAATCAAAGTCGCTTCAGTTTTATATGTATGAAAGCAAACGTATGAGCCAGAATATTTAATTTATATATAAATACCTGGACATATATTTACCTCTAAACAGAGCTATACCTTATAAGAGGGATTTCGTTGGATTACGCCAACTGGGGCTTGAACGGGCTAAACCATTGCTTAAATCCTTCACAAAAGGAGACGGACCAGATATAATGCGTTAACAATTGTTCAGCCCAACGCAAAATTGTTCGTGACTTCTGGAAATATCTTGTGAATTCTCCCTTAAGTAATCTTGCGCGCAGGTAGATACATTGGAAGCCAATATTAGATACTCTTGAGTTTTGGGAGAAGATCGGCTACCACGACAAGCATGGGAAACAAAGAGCCAGGGATCCAGACCCCCAGGACGACCCAAAGTCCGCTGGGAGGACAACATTAGACAATCTTTGAAGGACCGAGGACTAGAATGGAACCAGGCCAGGAGGAAGACAGCCGATAGGATAGTCTGGCGCTCTCTCTTCCAAACCTCTACACCTCACGGTAGAAGGGGAACGACTAAGTAAGTAAGCAAGTAAGAGTTTTGGTCACTGTTGGACCCCTACTGCAAAGCAATGGAGACAATCCGTGACAAATTGTTTAAGTGAAACAATGAACCAATCCCGACAGCTTTTCGGGATAAAAACGGAAGACGCGCATTGCACCGGGAAAACTTTATTGAACACCGATTAAAAGAATGCGCATGCTTTACTATCTTTTCATGGTACATATTCGGGAAATACACAGTGCACCGTAAAAGTGAACACAAATGAATTTAAAAATTTTTAAAAATAGTGTGCCGACCACTGACAATTAACCAAGAAAAGTTTGCCTTCAAATATCCAGTGAAGATAAAACGGGATAGAAAGCAATGAAATACACACAGGAGAAATATTGCCATCATCAGGATATACACCAGAAAAAGCAGATATAATTCATTCCCGTCCGTTTTTTTTTTTTTTGGTAGTTTATTTTGTTCGTTTCCATATTTTATTTTTTTTTTCAGAAAAGAATTGACGCAAAACAGGTTTCATTTTAAATTTGCATCGAAGGCAAAACGACACGATATGTGTAAATTAATTACCTGGTTTATTTGAAAATATGTTCCAAGCCCGCATATATTTAAATTAGTAGTTGCGTCATAGCTTCTGTTATATAGTTATGGTTGCAACGGGTGTTCGGTAGCTATGAGTGGGCACAATAGACTGAACATCTGATAATCCTAGCATTCATGACTCAATTGAATATCACTCATGAGAATTGTCTGTATGCATATTACAAAGTAAGAGTGATACATCTGTCACTATGGTTACTGAGGCATCAGAAAAATGAAGTATAGCGTGTTACAGTAAAACGGGAGTTGTTCATTCGACCATTCAAAACAATGCCGATGTACAATACGTTTGACAAAGAGTCACGTGCGCGCGTTTGTTCGATGTTGTTGCTTCTAACAGGTCTATGGTAGTCAGAGCTACAGGTGAAATTGGTTAAGTGACGATAAGGCGCCGTCTTCGCGTTGATGGTTGCTGTAATGGATGTATATATTGGATCTGATGATGGTCTACTTTCCAGATATCTTAAGATGTTTCCAACCTTCCCCCCTTCCCATTTTTATCGCCTTCACTCCTGAATTGTGAAAGTAGAGTGGCAGCGTGCGTAGGATACTTGCTTCCCGAGGCGAAATTAGCGGGTTCGAAACATGGTAGCGTCACGCTCCAGTCTACCGAACTGTAAATGAGTACCTGACTGCTCTTGAGTTAGGGAAGGCGAAAGCAGCGAGGAAGTAAAATGGTCACCTTACCTCACAGAGCTGAGTAAAGTCTCTACTACTTCATTCCCCTATGACAGTATCTGCTATGCGACTTCCTTTAACTTTTACTTCTGCTGTGAAGATGAAAAATAAGATGAAAGACACAATAGGAGATGATTATGACAATGAGAGGTCGAAGAAGACGAACAGAAAAAGAAAATCAGAAATAGCACTATGAGAACCCTGTCTACATCTCTAGTCTCTCCGACGAAACAGCAAATATGATTAATGTTTCATCATGCGTGTTGTAAGAGGTGGCTAGTATGAGATTGTGTATGAGGATGGCAACCTCATCATGTAAAACATATTGTTACAGATACCACTGCTGCAACAGTTCATGAATGCTTTGACGCACGCTTCTTTTAAGGGCACCGACTGTAGTGGTGACTCCACGCTACATACGGAGCAAAACAAAACAAAAGTTAGTAGCAGTAATAGTGGACAAGATGGAAGAAGAAGGAACAAATGAAGATAATAAGAAATAGAAGAAGAAGTAGGAAAACAAGAAGGGTAATTAGAAGCAGGAGCAGATAAAGATGAGACATTGTTTTAAGATAAGAGTTGAAAATGTTCTGATCATGCAACTGTTTCTCTGTGTTGTCTACAACAATGGTTCTTAATGTGAGCCATATGACCCCAAGCCATGTCATATTTCTAGGGGGCCATAGTAAGATAATAAAGTACCCTTTTTCCCAGCTAACAGCCACTATGGGGGGAGTGGGGGTGCACAGAGGTAAATGAGGCTCAGGAGGGGGTGCCATAAGCAAAAAGGGTTGAGAACCCTTGGTCTACAAGAACATTGATGTTATTTCTCGAGGGCACAATTACTGCATTGAATTTCTAGAAAATTAACTGCCAGACAGCTGTTTCTACGTATATACGTTAAAACTTCTTGAGAACACTTTCTATTTTAAATGTCTATAGTTGTACTTACGTTAAGTTGATTTGTGTGTGTGTGTGCGTGTGGGTATTTTTTGAGGTCCAGAATTGTACATATGTTATGTTTATTTGTTTATTTTGTTTTATTTTCGTCCACAGTTGTACATACGTTTAGTATTTAAACAATTCCACAGTTGTAATTACATTTAGCTTATTGTTTATTTATTATGTGTTTTATGTCCAGAGTTGTACCTACGTTAAGATTTTTTTTTTTTTTCTGTTTCTGTCGACAGTTGTTCTTAAGTTGTTTTTGTTTTAAATGTCTCCAGTTGCACTTACGTAAAGTTTTGTTGTTTTTTGTTTTTTATTTGAAAAATATTGACAGTTCTACTTAAGTTTTTTTTTTAAGTCGACAGTTGTACTTGCGGTACTTTTTAGTGTTGTAATGTCCACAGTTGTACTTACGTTAAGTTATTTCTTTTAATTTTTTTGTTTTATGTCTAGAATTGTATTTACGGTAAGTTTTTGTTGTTGTTGTTTTAATGTCCACAGTTGTACTTACGTAACGTTTTTTTTTGTAATGTTGACAGTTGTACTTACGTAACTTTTTTTTTGGTAATGTCGATAGTTGTACTAACGTTACGTATTTTTTGTAATGTTGACAGATGTACATACGTTAAGTTATTTCTTTTAATTTTTTGTTTTATGTCTAGAGTTGTATTTACGTTAAGTTTTTGTTTTTGTTTTTTTGTAATGTCCACAGTTGTACTTACGTTTTTTTTGTAGTGTCGACGGTTGTACTTACGTTAGGATGTATTTTTGTAATGTCGACAGTTGTACTTACGTAACTTTTTTTTTTTTTTTGTAATGTCGTCAGTTGTACTTACGTTTGGTATTTTTTTGTAATTTCGACGGTTGTACTTACTTAAGTTTTTTATTTTTTTTAAGTCGACAGTTGTACTTGCGGTACTTTTTTTTGTAATGTCCACAGTTGTGATCACGTAACTTTTTTTGTAATGTCGACAGGTGTACTTACGTTACTGTTTTTGTAATGGCGACAGTTGTACTTACGTTACCTTTTATTTGTAATGTCGACTGTTGTACTTACGTTACGTTTGTTTGTAATGTCGACAGTTGTACGTACGTTAAGTTATTTCTTTTAATGTTTTGTTTTATATCCAGAGTTGTATTTGCGTTGAGTTTTTTTCTTTCTTTTTAATGTTCACAGTTGTACTTAAGTTCAGTTTTTCCAACAACAAAAATTTAATGCCCACAAATTTTTTGTGTAATGTCCACAGTTGTATTTACGTTAAGTTTCTTTCTCAGTGTCCACATGGTGGTTTATACTTGGACATGAGCCTTAATATAACCGACGGACCCTGTGTCTAGGTTTAATGGGGCACACCTCGTCAAAAAAGTAGCAACATTTTATTTAAAAAAGAAGAATGTTAGGCTTGTTGTGCGTACACAGTTGTACTTACGTTCAGTTTTTAAAGTGTCTACAGTTATAATTCAACCAGTCAGTCAATATACTTTAGCTCCCCAAGGAGCATAGGCCTTCAACAAACACATGCCAAGTCCTCCTGTCACGTGCCAACTGCTCATGTTCTTCCCACGTTGTCTTCATCAATTTCACTTCTGTCCCCAGTTCTCTTCTCCATGTGTTTTTTGGTCTACCTCTTCCTCTCTTTACCTGGGGATGCTGGAACAAGGGCTGCCTTGTAATGCTATCAACAGGTTTCCTCAATGTTTGTCCTATCCATCGCCAGCGTCTTCTTCTCAACTCTTGTTCCACTGGCACTTGTCTGGTTCTTGTCATCAGTTCCACATTTCTGACTTTGTCATACTATTTCAATCCTTCTATTCTACGCAAGCACCCATTTATGAATGTCTGTAACTTTTTTATTGTTGTTTTTGCTGTTCTCCATGTTTCAGAGCCATACAATAGGACAGTTATAATTATTGTAACTTTTTTTTTATGTCCACAGTTGTAATTACGTTAATTGTTTAAATATTTAATATTCACGCTATTCTCACGTTATGTTATTTCATATTATAAAGACCTCAAAGATTTCATGCTGCTCACGCTATATGTATATATATTCTCTTTCTGCAAGATCTGGAAATTAATTTTCTTTTTTATTTAAACACCAGTGAAGGAACTGAACTTGAGAACTCACGAACTGAACTGGAAAAGTGCGGATTAAACGGCATGTTGAAAGGGCGTCTTCAACACACTTTGTATGGAGGGTACCAGTAGTTTTTAGCGAAGAAAGAATGTTTTGAATTCTATACAGCCCTACTCTCTCTTTTTTTTTCTATTCTTTGTATCATTCACTGATACCGTTTGGAAGAAAAGGGAAAAATCAACAGCTTTCTTGTGCAAACTTTGTGTTTTCACGTTTTATAAAGCGTCGTGTGGCCACAGGATGTGGTCTTCTTTGTTAATCTTTGTAATTAAAATTCTATACATCTTATATTTGATATTCAGATGAAATGTTGCACTTAGTTGCAGCTCAAAAGATAATAGGAAACCAAAAGGTGTTTGTTTGCTTATTGCATGGAATGTCACCGGAGAAGTTTAAAACAGTGCACGGAAAGTGCGGTTATAATTATCTTTAGTGTGCAAATGCAACAGTTTCTTTTTGTGCGGAAAAACAGAAACAATTAATTAATTTTTTTTTAATTGTTGAGAATTTGTTTTTGGTTTTTTTACGATTCTCTATATCTCTGTGTGTGTTTGTCTGTGTTTGTGTGTGGGTGTATGCAATTTTGGGTAAGATTTCGCTATTTTTTGTCTGGCGTTTTAGTCTATTGTTTTCCTGCTCTTAGTGTAACGTTTTTTTGTTGTTCTGTTTTTGCATACTTCTGGCGAGGCGCGTTCCTTTCAACCTTTTTGGTTATATCAGAGCGCATTTACCATCCACAAAAAAGTCAACTCAGTTGACTCTGTCAACTCTGTTGACTGCTAACCCGATCAGTTACTTTTCCGTTCCACTACTGCCGTGAAGCGTAGTGAGAGCAGAACTTTGTGTTCTCGAACCAAGTGTGTCGCCTTGGCTGCTGTGAGCCAGTGTTATAGTAGGATTTCTGTGATGTTTTCTATCCATCTGCCTCTTTGTCTTCCCGTGCCTTTAAACCAGACCTTCTACTGTTGTCTACTGTTATCCTTGTTGTATATATTGCCTGTTCTTGTTGCCTATTTGTAACTGTGGCTGATGAAGGATGAAACCCGAAACATCCCGTGTTTCCTGTGTACCGTTAATTTGTGAAACTGATTCGATACCGTTTTATTTATTAACATATATATTCGTCTTCTACTGTTGTAGGCGCGTAGTGGTAATTTATCGTGCTAAATTCTCATGAAACGATCAAACCATTAAATTTTCTGTCTCTCTATATACTTGATGCAGGATGTAGTACTTACAATTTTTCTGATGTCATCATTTCTCATTATGTCTCTCCTGGTAACATCAATGGCTTTTTTAAGCATCTTATCTCACACGATGGGATTTTTCTCTCCCGCTGTTTTGTCAGGGACCTTGTTTGTCATTGTTAATTGATGGCAAAGAGTTAGTAAGAATATAATTTTTATCATCTGCAGTTTATAGCTCCGTCCGTCAGTTATATCAGGAAACACGCACATAAACAATCGAACTATGGTTCAGAATAGGCGGTCTGTAACGAAATACACGTCCTATTCTAATTTCGTCTAATTTTTCTTCCTACACTCCTCTCGGTCAGTACTCATTTGATCATTCCTTTGTTCTATTCATCCGGTCATTATATTACTTTTACACCTCTATCTACTGATATTATCTTATCATCGTTAGGCTACACCTCGACACACCCACACTTTTAGGCTTGACTACACATGTCATGTTTCCTTTGATTGTGGATAGTAATCGAGTAGCCAAATGGATCAATGCGATTAAGTCAATATTTAGTTTGCCCGATGGACTATTGAAAGAAGTAATTATTGCTTCCGCCAAGGCTGAGATGTTTGTTAGATTAACTCGATATGATAGGATGGGATTGTTATTATCAGCAATAAGGAATTATGACACCACATTTAGGTGATGTAACTAGTTCCTGATAGCGTGGTTGAAGACGGTGAATTAAAGATAACATGTGTCTAACTGGCGAGCATGACTTGCAGAAAATGCAACTTCCCAGTTATCGTGAATTAACAATTTGAACATCAGACACATCTGTGACGGTATTGCCTCCCCTGCTTTGCAGTAGTGGTCCAACAGTGGCCAAAACTCAAGAGTATCTAATATGGGCTTCAAAGGTGTCTACCTTAGCACAAGATTACTCTTGGCAGAGATGTAGATAGAAGGATAATGACACTTCTATCACACGGGAGTCTTCACAAGATAATCAGATAAGCGAAAACAATGCTGCTTTGGCTGAGCACGTTAATTCTAGAATCTGCCGACAACTTTTGTGAAGAATTAAGCAATGATTAGTTTTAGCTCGTTCAAGTCCCCACCTCTGATTTACTCAGTGGAATACCTATTAGTCTGGTAAAGCTCTATTTAGAGTGTGTGTGGTAAATTGACTGAGACAAATATGCAGTACATTTAAAAGGATTAAATCGAAGTTAAATTGGTAAAATTACAAAATTTAATAATCACTTAAGTTTTAACAGTATGAAAATAATTGAATAGTTTAGAAGAAAAGTTTCATCATTGATTGATAGTAGAGACGATGGAAAAAAGTTCACTTTTGCATCGTATATTTTGCACTTAGCTGCCAATAGTAGTTTCTGCTCCCGCTGATGGATTCTTTATACACTGCTCGCACCCAACGCTGGTCAATGTTGTCGGGTGTAGCTCGTTTCCCAGAAATGTCAAGGAGAGTCTACAAAGTTGGTCCCTCGTCTTAAAGCATAGGCCACCCGTCCCTTCTTGTTCCAGAGATAGTACTTATATAAACGAAATGCTCTTCTGAGTAATGCGTTTACCGACACATACTTATGTGTCCCCTTTCTTCTATACTACCATCCCATTTATCTCAGAATTTACCCTCGATGAGAATTAAATTTAATCCCTCGTTATAAAACTGTCTTTACATTTAAACTGGATAGCTTTAGCTTTACAATACATTTAAATGAAAAGGTTAATAGTACAGATAGAATACATTTACATTTCCACTAATTGAAAAGTGTTCACAATATAAATTGAATATGTTTTAATTTATGTTTACACTAATTTGAAAAGTTTGAAACTTCCATTAATTTTAAAGTGCATATGTTAACACCGACATTTACACTGGTTTGAAACTGTAAGTATTATAATTAAAATGTACATAATTTCTTCATCTATTCCTCCCAGCTCCATATGGAACCTGGGACTCTTTATGCGTGTAGCTTTCTTTAAGAAACTAGCAATAAAGCAATCATCAGCCCTTGGCAGTGATGGTTCATGAAATCATCATTATATACGTTGAGGTTGCCAACCTCAAATAACTAGGACATCCATTAGCGATTTTCATATATTTATATTCACATGATAATACACATATATGTATAAAAATATATAAGTATATATAAATATAATTAAATATATAAATAAAATAAATAAAAATAAATATAAATAAATAAATAAATAAAAATAAATAAATAAATAATTTAAAAAAAAAAAAAAAAAAATATATATATATATATATATATATATATATATATATATATATTATATATATATATATAATAATATATATATATATATATATATATATATATATATATATCTTCTTCTTTGATCCTTAGCCGCCGACCGTCAAAGCAGTCAGTGGCCATCACGCCTAGTGGCGTCTTTTAGGGCAACAACAAATTGATCAATCTATCGCTGTTTTCCACCACGCCTAGTGGCGTCTTTGTGGAAAAAAAAAAACAGACCAAACAATCTATCGTTGTTTCCGTAATCAGATTCAGTCTGAATATAAATATGTCAAAACCATTCATAAAATAAATTTAAAGAATTATAAAAAAAAAGCCAAATATGAAAAAAAAAAGTCCGAAAAAATTTATTTTGACAGAAAGTCCCAAAATTAAAAAAACTGTACATTAAAAAATAGGATAGGAGATAATTCCGGTGATGTTACTACACAGTAGAGATAATAAAAAAAAAAAAAAAATAGTTGCTTGAAACAAAACGATAACGGAGAGTCTAACTTGATATTTAAGACAATGTCAGTCTTGATCTAAAATAACTTCTGGCTCAAAAACCTAATCAAACAATCAATGTTGCACAGTTCTACCAAAAAACCTGCGAAAAAACTATTATTGTGCTTCAAAAACACCGCGCAGCGAAAAAAGTATATGTAAACTGAATATGTGTAAAATGGGCAGTGGAGAAATGCGGGTCAAACTAAAAAGGTCCCGTAGCTGAAATTCAAATAATTAAAACAGATCACGAAAATTAAACATGCGTGATTAAGAGGTCAGTATCTTATCAAAATACATGAAAATAACAAAAACATCCGAAGGAAATCCCCTGGCGAGAGCGATAAACTCACAATACTAACACCCACACTGTCGATTTCAATAAACAAAGTATAAAACCAAATTAAAAAGAGTAAATCAGCAGACAAAAGGCAATCTGACTAAAATCAGTCCATGTACTCTGAAACAAAATTGCCTCAGCACATCAAGAAAGACCAACGCACAATACAATTTAGGTAGATGGAGTGGTTAAAAAAAAATCCTAACTAATCTGTTATCAACCAAATAGCGATAGACCAGCAACAGGTACCAACAAATTTAACACCACCCAGTTGTGCACAAAAAAACACCAAGTTAACACAAATTATTAACCAACCTTATTAAACAATAACTACGTAAAACCAAAAATAATAACACACACAGGACACCAGGTTAACCAACAAAACAACAAAGTTGCAAAAATTTAAACAAAAAAATCTGCCCCATATCCTACACAAATAAAAACACGTCGTAAGAAGACCCCACACTCAATGCTCACTTCACAATTATCTAAATTAATCCAAATCAGGAAAACAAGACCTCCCCTACATATGACCAACCCCACCCACTAAAACACCCACATACCAAAATGTTCAAAACCAACGCGACGTCCCCCCCCAACCAAAAGAGTTCGAGCACCGACCCACAATCTTACCCCCCACTTAAGCGCCAGTAACAAAATTTCACGGCAGTGTCTACCCACCATTACATGTACAGAAATCATTTACCGCAACCTTTACGCACAAAGAGTCTATTGAGGATAAGCGCCCCCCCCTACTACACATCTCTTATCACGAGGTGGTGTTGATGCAGAAACCTCCCACCATTTCAACCCCATCTTCCCATGTACCCCCCCTCCAAACTACCCAGGGATTGGAGATGTCCCAATTACCAGGTAAATAACCATTAACCCCCCCCCATTGAGGAAAACAACAACCAGATCCGCCCACCCCCCCAATTAGGAAAAATAGAATGATTGATCAAGTCAAACCAAAACAAAGTTATCGTACTGGCGATGTGTCTTGATCAGAACCTATAGTGTCCAAAAAATCCCCAACCAACCCCCCAAAATATTTAATTTTTGTTATTTTCAAAAAACCCCCCCACACTAAATTGAAAAAAAAAATATACCCATTACTACACTTCCCCACACCTTCATAACTTGCGAGTACCCTAAAACCACCACCACCAAAACCCACAAAAAACACTAATAAGCGGATGCGCGCTGCAATATACACACAATAACACAAGAAATCCCAACACAAAAACACCACCCACCCACATCCACCTCCAAACAACACACCACAACCCCCCCACCCAAAACACCAACCACACCCACCCCCAACCAAAACACACCAAACACACCCCCCCCCCACATCCCCCCCCCACCCACCACACACACACACTCAACACACAAACACACCCACCACGCACACACACACCACAGGAAAATTTTTATATATAAATATATATATATATATATATATATATATTTATATCTATATATATATATATCTATATATATATATATATATATATATATATATATAAATAGGAAAATGATGCATTTGTCATCTTCCACGCACGTGACTGTCTTTCATCTGTCTCGATGGCCTGTGAACGTGGAGATCGCTTGATGCTTATATCGGGAGACATTATACTAATGAGAGGTATTGTTTTTCTCTCAGGTTCTTGTACTGGTCACTGGAACACAACACTGGACACCCTCTATAACAGGTGAGTCTAGAGAATACTCGAAGAGGCTAAAGTTGAAGCAGTTATTCCAGCAACGCAAGGAACGTGCTGCTACTACGCCACTCGACCCCTGAGGAGAGAAGAAACAGCCCAGAAGTCGCTGGAGAACCAGGATCATTATACCAGTCTCCAGCCACAACTCTTTGCTGTAAATTATGGGACACTTGCTAATTCTTCCCTTGTTTATTGTTAACGCTTTCATCGTTCAGGGTTATCTTATCATATCTTGTCCTACTTCGTCACTCACCATCCCGGTTTTATCTGACGGCTCGACTTGTTTGTTAGATTACTTCGATATTCGTATTTTCAACACTAGGTGGAGTGAAATATAAGCTGGCATTGCCTTTGCACAATATGGCATAGGGTGAAAACCCAGAGGTTGTCGGCAACGGTAGATAAGAACCTTTGATACGAGGACATAAGTTGCAGATAATTGCCAGTAATCGTGTTGTCTCAGTTGTCCAGTATAGATAACTGATAGTATTTGGAGACAGGTGTCAGTTCACAAACATGACGTGCTCAATTACACTGCGAATTTCACTGGGATGTCGGAAAATGTCAATATGGTTACAGTTTAAGACACGGAAAGCGATGTAACACTTCTGGCATATTGAATTTGTCGTTATAATGAACTACAGGAAAGTAACATCTCGAAACTAATTATCAGTATTATATGAAGGGAGTTGGTAAACATGACAAGTAACGACGGAAGTGGTAAGACCTTATATGGAGTTTGAAAATACCATGCATGCAAAGGGCATATATATAATCGAGGAAGTGGAGGGGAACTGCGGTAAGACGTGGAATACGATGGATGGGTTTGAAAAAAAATCGAAAAAAGGTGATTCGTCTTACGAGGACAAAAGACAAAGAAAATAGTCTACGTTACGGCCACAAGGCCTTCGTCAGGAAAGGAAAGAAAGTGAAGGCTAGATAGGACACATAAAAACTAAATAAAATAAAATAAAAACTGGGTACTCAGTGAAGTATTCAGTGAAGCACCTTTGGTGGCATATAGACGTGACAAGAACTTGAAGGATCTTCTTGTTCACAGCCGTCTCCCAAAGGAGAATGCCACTCACTTTGGCACACTACCCTGTGGTCGGACACGATGCAACACGTGCAAGTATGTCATATCAACCCAGAAGGTGTCCTTTCCTAAGGCTACGTACACCATCACTAGTAGCTTCACGTGTGAATCGCGCAATGTCATTTATACGATCATATGTAAACGTTGCTGCAAAACTTATATTGGCCAAACAGGCAAACGACTTGGGGACAGATTCAGCCAGCACTTAAATGACATCGCTCAGCAAAAGTCCACACCAGTTGCTATACACTTCAATGGTCCTGACCACCATGGTCCCATCGACATCCAGGTCACAGCGATCCGATCCTGCTCCTCTGACACTGCCAGCCGAGAACAGCTTGAGAACCGTCTTATCCACCGCATGGGGTGTCTAAAACCAGCCGGTCTCAACACTTTTCACACCTTTGTCTGAGGTCACCCTCTCCTCTCTTGCTCTATTTTACTCTTTCCACTCTTATCCTATTCTTCTATTTGTATGCCATATACATTTTTTAATTTCATATTTATTTATCTCCCACTCATTCTGTCCCCTTCTATTTCCAGTCCCCACTTTTATCACGTTGGGTAGTTTATTTTCCGGTTTCGTTTTTTTTAGTTTCTTAGTATGCATTGTGTACATCCGGCGGCGGAAGTCATTTTTCTGTTCAGCCACGCGCTTACAAACAGACAGCGATTTTGATAGAATTTCGGTTCTTGCCTTCAGGGAAGTACCCAGTTTTTTATTTTATTTAGTTTTTATGTGTCCTATCTAGCCTTCACTTTCTTTCCTTTCCTGACGAAGGCCTTGTGGCCGTAACGTAGACTATTTTCTTTGTCTTTTGTCCTCGTAAGACGAATCACCTTTTTTCGATTTTTTTTCAAACCCATCCATGCAAAGGGCAGTATCTTATGCTGACATGTAGTAATGTTCTACATGAGGGTAGTAGTGGGGCTACCAAAATCAGACACTTATTTGCCATTGGTTTGGCATTTGAGATGCTAAGATAGACTACTCCTGATTCAAAGAAGCAACATGGGTGTGTGGGGCAACAATTTCGTTTATAACATACCGCTTTGTACGACTACTTCACTGACTTTCAATTTTGTCATTGAGATATCACAGGTAGCAACAAAAAAAGTAAATAAATAAAAAGACTCGTAACAAGGACACCTTTAAGGACCTACCACAGGATTAGGAGTAGCTACTAAAATTAGAGAGCGTAAAACTCTCACAATAATACTGACAGACCAAGCCTCGGTGTCCTCAAGTGGAAATAGGATTTAGCAGACTGTAACTTCATCTACCTGTGGGATTACTGCATCTTAAACTAGTTGCAGTAAATTACGGCCATTTTGTGCATCAAGCTTGTGTACTGCTTTGCCCGATATCGTGGCAAGTTGTAATATGCACATTTTATCATTTTATATTTGCATTTTGATATGTATAATTTGCTTGGGGATGTACAGTTGCATATGAGGCTGGCAACCTCAGTACTATAAATATTGACATATGAACCACCTCTGTAAGAGACAGTGACTGCTTCGTGTAGGTTTCCTCACAAGGAACCAACAGCAGAGGTGGTCCCAGGCTCCATAGAGAGCAGGGAGTGCATGATGTTATCATTGTGTATATATTTATTATACTAACATGTTAGTAAGTTTTTATGTATGTTTATATATATTTCAATTCTCGTATATCTGTCAAGAGTAATCTTGAGCGAAGTTTGATACCTTTTAATATCCTCATCATTATACTCGTTTGACCAATACTGGAGAGACAACTTTAAAAAAATATTTCCCCGTAACATTTTAGATGACGAAATAACCATCTTTTCTGTTGAAAAAAGATCATATATTAAACTGATTTCTAAAATTTAACAATTTTCACTCTTTACCATTGTTTCAATAATATTTCATAAATAAACCTCTTGTTATCTATGAAGATATAAATCCATAGGTGGAATCTATCAACTGATTGAGTGAATTTGATTGTTTTAAACACACACAAACATATATGAATGTGTGAATATGTGTGTCTATGTTTACAGAGCTATTACATTAATAAGTTTGCTAAATCACCTTCTGCTGGCGGCTCATTAATTACGAGTCAGAACATTTATTTCGCACATAAGGGGCTGAGGAATACAAAGTTTATAACAAACTTAGATGACTCAGTTATTTTACTTGCCATTCTAAATAATCAACGTGAGACTCCCTGAAATAGAAGCACCAACCTTCTATTTATATCTCTGCCAAGAGTAATCTTGAGCAAAACTTACTACGTTTTTTAAAACTCATTCCTGTCCCTCGAATTTTGGCCATTATTGGAACCAATCCGCGACACGGTCTAATAAAACTTTAAAACAAAAAAAAACATGCACAAAAATTTCTATTGCTATAGAATGTTTTCAATGCTCCATCGATCGTTGATGAACTTAACTACAACAGAACCGACAGTGGAAATTAAGCTAATAAAACAACATACACGTACAATATATCAATGTGACACAGTGGGTGTTTTCATTGACCAGCTGGTGATCGATGACAGCTTCTGTCATAATTTTTATGACAGCTTTTATGAGTTTCTTTGTGGGGGCTTCTATGCTAGTTTATTTGACATTTTTGTGATGGTTTCTATACTAGTTTATTGGACGTTTTTGTCATGGTTTCTGGACTAATTTATTTGACGTCTTTGAAATATTCATGATAGATTCTGTGACAGTTTTCACGGCAGTGTATTTCATTTTAATAGCAATATTTTAAAGAACATTTTTATAACAGTTGTTGTTATTAGTCTAACTACACACCATATAAGTTTTCTGAACAGTAAGTTCACAGTGACAGAAGATTATCTTTAGCAGTTCATCCACGTCAACTGTTGTGTATATACGAGATAGCTTCAACAAGTTCCCGGAATAGTCGACTCATGCTTGAATGAGTGATTATGTCATGGCGATTATAGTTTTATAAGTTGGTAGTGACCTTGAGGAAACGACATGGCTGATGTAACCTTCACGTGCACTCTCGAACAGAAGTTACAGAAGTTTGTTTGTGTGGTGTGCACGTAGCATCGTGGGAGTTGAAAATGTCCTTGATTGAACAATGTACACATGTCAGATTTTGTGTTTTGCTTGAGAAGTCACCCTCAGAGACAGTAACCTTGCTTAATAAAGCATATGGTGATACCGCAATGAAGAAATCGCAAGTTTTTGAGTGGCACAAGCGTTTCCGTGAAGGTCGTGTTAGTGTCGATGATGATCCACGTAGCGGACGACCGCCTACCTCGATAAACAATGAAAGCATTGAGCGTGTTCGGAACGATGTTCGTGTTGACAGAAGACTTAGTGTAGAGAAAATAGCCTCAGAAGTTGGAATATCAGTTGGAATTTTCCACAGTATTCTCCACAATGAACTGCACATGCACCGTGTTTGTCAACACATGGTTCCCAAAATGTTATCTCCTGAACAGAAAGAAACGAGATTGACATTGGTAGGAGACCTTATCACTGTGGCTGATCAAGACAGCAATTTTCTCAACAACATAATCACAGGAGACGAGATTTTTTTGTACGATCCTCAGACAAAACGCCAGTCCTCTGAATGGAAATCACCCTTATCTCCCCGGACACAGAAATTTCGTATGGACAAGAGCAAACGAACAGTTATGTTGGAAGTTTTTTTTTATTCCCAGGGTATTGTCTACCATGAATTCATTCCTGAAGGCCGAACGGTTAACAAGCAAATGTACGTTGATATCCTCCGTCGTCTAAAAGATGCAATCAGAAGGAAACGCCCAGAAAAAGGGAGAACAAACAGTTGGGTTCTGCTGCATGACAATGCGCCAGCACATCGATCCCTACTGGTGAAGCAGTACCTCGCAACGCACAATGTGTACTCCTCCCCACCCCCCACACCACACCACCCCTCCATTCATAAAACCCCCAAATCAACCCCACCCCTCCCTCTCTCATCAAAACAAACCACTATCTACTAACACAAACCCCCACTAACCACCCTTCCCACCTGTACCCAAATACCAACCCTCACAACCATACTTATTCAATACTCTACATCTTCCAAACATAATCTCCTTCATTCCAACCCTATCATCTACATATCCTAAACTTCCACCCAACCACCACAACACAGACGCCCAAACATACCCCCATCCATAAGTACCAATACACCATACACCACCCCAACAACCACCACACCCTACATAAACAACCAACATCAAAAAACAATATCCCATCCCCATACACACACTCACTAAATAAAGCACCCATAATACCACCCCAACACCCAACACCCAACAACCCCTCCCACTATCAACCCTTAACCTCCACCCCATAACCCCAACACATAATACCTCACCTACACCCAATTTCTCTACAACCTTCACAAATACTACATATACTCCTCCCCAACCTATACTAACTTTCATACAAAATCTAACCCAACTCCTCCTACCCACCAAACCATTAACAATTACAAACAAATACCCCATCAAACCCACCCCCAATCCACCCCCAAACAAATACCCTCAAATACCAAACCAAAACCCTCCCAAACACAAAAACACCTTAATCAAACCCAACACCCCCACACAAATACAACCAAACACCTCCCAAAATAAAACCACCCCCCAACAAAAACTACCCATACAAAAACCCAAAACCACACCCTCAACAAACCAAACATCACCACCAACCCAAAACCAAACTTCAAAACATTCATATAAAAAACAAAAAACCACAAACACACCCCCCACCACCAAAAACCACCTTAACTAACATAAACTCACCCACAAAAAACCCACACCCAAACCCAAAAAAATCAAACCTAACCACAACCCCACCCACCACTTCCAAAACTACCCCTATTTATTAACAATCCACTCTCCCTCCCCCCAATTCCCCCACTCCCTCCTCTCTCCCCATTCCCACCTTCCCACCACACACCCTCCCCTCTCACCTCCAATCAATCACTTCAAAATCCCACTACACACAATCACTAACTAATATCTCACCCCAAACCACACACCCATTCTCTAATAACACCCCCCCATCCTATCACC